>JARJDR010017414.1:0-12586 GCA_030264135.1 Myllaena sp. GC000078 | reverse complement strand
GACGCATATTATGAAGATTGGCGAAGAACATCTATCAGCCACCGCATCTCATGCAGCGCATCGTAGACAGTCCGGCGTTTCGCAAAGATTTTGAATAAAAGAATGCGGAAAATCCAAGCCAAACAAGATGGCGGCCCCCATATAGGAATGCGTGGTGCTCGTGCCGCGGCTAGTTTGCTGCAAGCGTCCGTCCGCCACCTCGTCGACGCCGGCAACGTGGGCCGCAACATTACGCGATATTGCGAAACGTGCCGCGCGCAGTGGACGGTGAAGGTTCGCGATCGCCGCGCGTGGGGCTCACGCAACGCCATCGGTCGCATTCAGCCCGCGACGCTCGGTGATGGAGCGCCATTTTACTAACCTCTCGCGCGCGCTGCTTTATTTGTCTCACGACGACGACGGCGAGCTGGGCATTCGATCCTCCGCTGCTCGTCGGTGGTGTCAACGCCGCGAGCGTCGTCTGTGAGGTGTATGAGCGTGCGCGAGACTCCAAGCCGCATTGCAAATCAGCCAGGTATGTAGAACAACCCCAGCACGTTTTCCTCGAGGGGACGCTTTCGACCCGCAGGTGAGCCAGGTGCGCGCTGTTCGTCGTTTGTCGCCGGAAAAGTCGTGGCGTTTGTTGGCGTCACCCTGGCAGCGGCTTGTTTATGCGTGAGTGATAAAGTCATGTCGAGCAGTGTCGAGTTTCGTGTTTGTTGACGCGACCGAATGCGTGCGGCGTCATTGATATTACGCGCGCTCACAAATGCTCGCAAATTTTGGACGAAACACTCCGCATGGCGTGCAGATGCTTGGTGACCGCTGGCCTTGCGGCAATGCAAAGCGCAGAGAAGGCTGCGAATCTTCCATCGCATTGGAAACGGCCGGCCTGTCTGTATGACTGCATATCAAACAGTCATTTCTACATTGAATTCGCGATCTGCATGTTGAAGAGACTGTTTTCTAACGCTGCAATTTTCTTTGCAGAATTTGACCCATTGCCTGGTTTGTTAAAAGCACATTGTATGCCAGCCACGGCATGGAAGATGGTCCTGATACGGGATCGCTATCGCCATCAGGAGTAGCCTCACCATTAACGCCGCCTGCGGAATTGAACAATGGTGAGCACGCCGCCACAATGGCCAACTTTCCGACGATCAGCGAGCACCCGTCTCCGACGAAGGTCAACGGCGACGCGCAGCCGACGGACGTCGAGGCACCGCCTTCGGAGCGCAGCAGCGGCGGTAATACGTCCGACTGCGATAATCTGATCATTGATGAGTCGGTGCCGCCTAAAAAGCGGCAGAAGCTCACAATCAGCGACGAGGATTTAGATCTACCGCCCCCGGCGTTGGAAGCGCAAGGGACGCAGCCAACATGGCAGCAGAACCACCACCACCTCGAAATGAACCCCTATTTTGCAGCATCATTGCTGGAGCTGAGCAATCGTTACAACACCACGCAACCGAACGAAGGCATTCCCAAGCTGTCGCTTCGGAAGGTGGGCAATCGCTATGCAAAACGTGTGCGCGGCAAGAGCAACGGCAAGCCGCCGCGATTGCGCGAGTACGCGCAATACCTCGGTCTGCAGCCGCGCGTGCAGTTCAAGTGCTCCAAGTGCGGTTCGGCCGGCTTCGAATCGCTGCAGCTGCTCAACGAGCACCTCGCGCAGTGCACCGCCGAGGCGCCCGCCGTCGACAACAACAATGCGGCCACGATGCCCACGAACAATTCGACGATCACCAATTTCAAGGTGACGCGCAACGTGTTCCTCTGCTCGGCGTGCGGCACCTACTACGAGAACTGGAATCTCTTTCTGCACATTCGCGAGGTGCACAAGCGCTTTATCTGCTTGTACTGCTTGGGGATGTTCACCGACGCCGAGAAGTTGTGGACGCATTTGGCGACGAAGCACGAATGCGCGCCGGCGCGCTACGTCGACGAGGCCCAGTTCTTCGACGCGCACAAGGAGCCGTGCTTCCTCATGTGTTGCGAATGTCAGATGGTGTTCAGTGAGCAGGATAATTTCACGCGGCATCGGTGCATCGATGGCGATGCCGGATGCGATCGGGGAATTGCCGCCGCGCGGCGGCACAGCGAAGAAAGCGGTGTGCAAACGCAGGTGACGTCGAATCGCTTGGTGATTGAAACGTGTGCCAGCAAAGACGGTGAAGTACATGTGACCGGTACGGTGGTGGACACCGAAGACTGTGGTGTATTGCACGAACACAAAGAAAGTGATGCGAACGCAACTAGTTTTAATAATGATGTGAATATTAGTAATAAAAATGGACTTGATGTGGATGTGCCCAGTGATGAGCGAAGACAGGATGAAGGTATATTAAACATTTAAATTAAAAACATTTTAATAGCACTACACTTTTAGATAATCATAATGCAGAGGAAGATGATGAGGACGAAGCGGATCCGACTCTGGAGGAGCATTTTGTTTCTCAGGAAGAAGAAGAAGCGCAGACGGCAGACGAGGATGAGCAGGCGGAGGTGGAAGTTGTTGAGCGAAAAGTTCCTAAGGTCACTCTCAAGCTATCGAAGTTACCGGCGTTTAATCCGGACGCAACACTTCCGGACGAGGAGGAAGAAGAAGACGATGAGGAGTATCAAAGCGACGACAGTGATAAGCTCACGAAGGAGGTGGAGGATACAGCAGAAACCAAGCATCAAACCCCGTATTCACCAAGGGAATACACATCGACGTCTCCGGTCATCGATCCGGTCGATGAAATACCTGAGGTCGAGTCAATACCTCCGGAACCGAGTGTGCCGACAGCCGGAGCCGAGGTTTCAATTAACGAGATCGAATTAGATCAGCCGCTTCACAGTATTCCAATCAAACAACTGCTTCAGAAGTGTTTGAAGGCCACCGTGCCGGTGTGCTTGTATTGCAATCACGCCCGCCAGATAGCTGTGAACGGCAAACTACTTGGTCTGCACACGATCGCCGAGCATCGGTATTCGTCAGTAGTAAAATCTATTACTGCGGAGGAGCTAATTCCGGAGAGTTTCAACACGAAGATCCTCGAATCCATGCCCGTACTGGAGCAGATGTACATCAAGCTGGAAGAACCGGAGGCCAATTTAACGCAATTCACGAATATGTTCGAGTGTTTCCAATGCCGGTTTGCCGGGCGAGAGCAAAAGGATCTGAACACGCACAATCGCAAGGAGCACAACCAAACACTCTTATTGTGCACCATTTGCAAGCGGAATTTCTACAGCTACAGCGAGCTAATATGCCATCTCTGTTCGGGTGAGTACTCCACCGAGGATGCGCGCTTCCAGTGCTGTATGTGCGTCGGCGATACGCTGCCCTCCGCTTTCCGGTTGATGATGCACCTCCGGAAGGTGCATACCATGTGCGATGTGTGCATGGAGGATTGCCATGATCAGAATTACCTCTCCGTGCACGTGTGGAAGCACAAGCTGCATCAAATCTGCTATCGCTGTGGCATTTCCTATCGCAACAAGCCTGACATCACCAAGCATCTCTTCTGGAAGCATGGCACCGAGAGTGTCGAATGTCCCAAGTGCTTGCAAAAGAAATGGCCGCATGTCTATCATTTCTGCGCGCCGCCGCCGAGTTTCGAGTGCGACGTGTGCAGTCTAACCGTTTCGCGCGCGTCTTATCTCAAGGTACATAAGCGTTTGCATGACGGCCAGTATCCGTATGCATGCACGGAAGAAGGCTGCGCGGAAAAGTTTATCTCGAAGAAACTGTTGGCAAAGCACGAAGCACGACATCGAGCGCCGGAAGAGGAGCCCATTGTAGAAGAAAAGGTGCATCACTTCAGCCCGAAGAAAGAGGAAGAGGAGCCCATAAATGTCGAGGAGGATAAGTTATCGACAGACCAGGTGAAAGAAGTCAAAGAGGAGGAGAAACCAAAGCCGAAGGTTGACGTCTTTGATCTGCCCGCATTGAATTTGTCGGAGAGTGATAGTTCCGATTCAGAGGAAGAGCTCACGTCGCCAAAACCGAAACCGGAACCAAGCCCGCCGGAGATCATTAGCCTGTTTCCAGCCTGCGATCTCATTCTGGAGAGTGCCGCGCTGCCTGGGTCCGATCTTGTTACCACTGGGGAAGATGTTGATGACATTCTTACGTTTCCCGATGAGGTGAAATCGACTGGGAACAGTCCGCCCATTTCCCAGGTGGAAGAAGTCGTTGCTCCAGAAGCGGACGAGACTGTTCTTGATATTTGGGATAACTTCAAGAACTACCAGGCGAATCTGGGCGTGGGCAAGAACGTGCTTGATTTTGATAAGGACGATAGCATGCCAGAGATCTTAACTGACATACCACCGGTGCTTACGTTGGAGGCCGCGCTGCGGGATCACGATTATTGTCCACGCACGATGGACACGCTGATCGAACAAGAAACCATTCCCGGGACAGGGTTTTTGCAAGACTCCAGCACAGCCGTAGCCAAGGAGGAGCCCAAACTTGAGAATAACAGTGCGGATCACGACTATTGCTTCACGCCGGTAGCTTCAAAACACGAGCCGCCCAAACCCGCATCGCCCAAACCCAATCCAGGCGGCACCATCGCGAAAGCAACCATTGATAAATTGCGCAGCGATAGTGATTCGAGTTCTGACAGCGATTCGTCCAGTTGCACGTGTGGTTCGAATTGCTCCTGCAGCTCCAGTTCCAGCTCAAGTTCGTCATCGGACAGCTCTGATTCAGATAGTTCCATCGACGCGAAGAAAAAAACCGCCCCGCCACCGAAAGCGAAGGGCAAACGCGGTCGTAAACCCAAGCCGGCGACGTTGGCAAAGCGGGCCGCTGCGGAAAGGAAAGCGGCCGCCCAAGAGAAGAAGAAGGCAGCGGAGGCACTCAAGCCGGAGCCGCCCAAGGAGGCCCAGATTCGTGAGTCCGATCTGGAAACCACCGAGGACGAAACTGATGACGACTTCTACGACAAGGAGCCGCAAAAGTTGGCGAACAAGCTGCTAGCGGAGAAGCGTGAGAAGCTGCGGCAGATGGCCGAAATCGGGATGCTCGCGAATGGTGCGTACCTGGATAGCCGTCCGCAAACACCGGAGGTACCGAAAGAGGGCGGCAAGAGTAGCAAGAAGAAATCGAAGAAGTCGAAGAAGAAAAAGAAGAAAAGCTCGAAGCGCGGCGAGCGTCATGCCGCCGTGCCGAACCACATTCCGCCACTACCACCTCCCGCGCACATCTACGCTCCGGTAGCACCACTCACGCTCAACATCCCGCGCAACTCGCCGTGCGTAACGCCCGTGCATTACCACAGCCCGATGCTGAACAACCACGTCAACAGTCTGATCCACACGCCGCTGCTGTCACCGCAAGCAAGCCTAGACTCGGCCGACGGCAGCGGCACGCGATCATCAAAGCGGCGGCGCGTGCCAAACAAGTTCTACGGTTACTCCAGCGACGAGGAAGGCGACAAGTTGGCTGTGCCTAACATCAAATTCCGAAAAGTGAGTTACCTAGCAACGCTGTCACCCCCAAACGTTACCTTCATTCTTTCCGTAGGTGGATCTACCAACACCGAAACCCGCTATTAAAGTGCACACGCCGCAAATAGTTCCGCCGCTGACGATTAAAAAACACCACAAAGGTGCGTCGCTGCTCGTGGACCCCATCTCCATACGACTCACACCCAAGCCGGGCGAGCGACGCGTTAAACCTCTTCGCCTTCCACTGCCAACGAAGGGCGGCGCACGCTCCACATCGAAGACGGTACATCGACGCAGCAATACGAAAAAGGCACCCAGTGGAGGCGTGAAGGCGCGCGGCGGTAGGACACAGAACAATTCACACCGCGATTTTTACACCCACCACACGAATACGGCTCCCATACGGGCCGACGATTCTGGTAGCGATACGGACAGCAGCACCGAAGAGGAAGACATCCGACAGCGCCCGCTGCCGCCGCAACACCAACAAGCGATGCAGCCGCGTCCCACGCGACCACCGCATAACCCGTCGCCGAAGGGCAAGGGCGGTGTTCAAGCGGCGGGCCCGCTCTACTGCTTCTGCCGCTGCCCCTACGACGAGGTGTCTGAGATGATCGGCTGCGATTCCGATGGCTGCGCTATCGAGTGGTTCCACTTCGAGTGCGTCGGTATCATGGTGCCGCCAAAGGGCGAGTGGTTCTGCCCCGAATGCAGACGCATCCAACAGGAAGCCGAGGACGGCACCAAGGCCAAGCCATCGACACCGCAATTTTCCCAGGCATACGCTCAATCTCATCCGAAATAAGATTAATGTTTTTAACGATTATTGTGTTACTGCGAGGAGTGCGCTTGGTTTCGAAATTCGGAGACATGAATTATCACTGAAACCTGGGCGTGTGCGGAGATTTATTAAGAAGCAGAGGAATCGAAGACGCTTAGAAAAGACTAGCTGTGTTCTCGAATTATTCGTTTCATGAATAATTTTATCGTCGCCTGTAATTGTATAACTTCAGTGTTAATGTTTCTCGTTAACGATGGGGGGACAGTCCGTATCGGCGACGAAGGCGAGAAGACAAGTGAAGAACGAAAAATACACAAACCGCTATTTGTATAATCACTGTAAATATTTTTGACTCGTAGCTAGGACATATTCTTAACGGGGAGTCGTCGCATAGTGTGTTCGACGTGATTCTTTTTTTGTAAATAGCTCAATCAATTGTTTCGGCCACCGATCTAAAATCAACAAAAGCGATTACATACAAAATACATTTTTGGTCGATTGAATATTCATTTACTCATGAATTATGATTGACCAAAAAAAACGAAAATTCATAAAAATATCTTTTAATCATTGCATAATCTTTCACAAGACCAATAACAAATCGCACGTTCATCTCGGAAGCGGTGAAGTGGATAAAATAATTAGATTTTGTATTAAAATTAGTGTATAAAAAGAACAATACCGAAATTCATGGCGCGCACGAGAACATTGCAATCGTCGGATCTTCTGTCTCGTACGTGATGAGCACGTCGCGGAACTTGTCGAGCAACTGCAGCAACTGGCTGCGACTGAGGTTCTCCAGGAACATGATCTCCTCAACGTGGTGATCACCCTGGAAATAGTTCTTGCGGCAGAGGCGCGCGAACAGCTTCAAATCCTCGTCGCCGTTCGAGCTGGACGCTTTGAGTATGGCGCTGCGGGATTCGTCCGGAAAATCCAAGAGTAGCTCCTCGTCATTAAATTCGGCCTTGTCGTCCTCAACAGATGTAAAACTTGCGTTCTCCAAGCTGTGTAAATATGTAGAAGAATGGTGAGTGAACTTCAATGTAAATACATAATATGTGAATACCTTTTAATATCAGGTAGGTCGAATTTATTGCTATCGTTCAGACTATCGGAAATTGTTGACGTGCCGCTTTCGCTTTCCGTGCGCACCTTCGGCATGCGCGGTGTTAATTGCACCTTGGAGGTTGTATCTAAATGAAAATCGCTAAAAAGAATACACGTATTTAGTATCATTGGCAGCGGGAGCTGAACGGGAGATACCTATGTTGATCGGTGGGCAAATATTGAATATATGTGTGAAGTTGCAAGAGTAAGTGATGTTGCAGCATCCAAATGATCATGGGAACTAGCAAAGATTGCTGGGTGGGACTGTAGAGTGGATTGCACTTCTGTCCCAGTGAAGTGGGCAGCGAGAAATCACTGATGACGCGAATCAGATTAGAATTGGGGAAGGCGTCACTAAATCGGTCCAGCAGGGGTGAGCCGAGTGATAGTGGTGCGTCCGGCGCAATCACGTATTTGTTCGTCGAGCAGATCGGATATATCACAGTCGCTTTCGCCCAATACACCAAATGTGATGTCAAATCGAATATCTACAACACTCATCGTCACCAACCTAGTTGAATTCGCGAAATATGTTAGCCTCACGTGTGAAAGCTCTAGATCGGTGTCGGCAGCCAGCGTTTGCAGATTCTTTAACGGCGAATATTGCGAGAGCATCCGATGCAAACTGGGTGATCCATCCAACGATATGAAATCGACAATCATTTGCACCGGACACAACAGTAGGATGCTATGATACGGTTTCAGGGCCTGAATACAACGATGAATGTCCTCCGGCTCAACCAGTTTGCCGCGTAGATGCCATTGATGGACCTTCTGCGGCAGGCAAAAGCTCAATGGAATCCAGTTGTTGATGCGGATGTTCACCAAACCGGTGCTGCATAGATCCTCATACATGCGCTTGATGTTCTTCGCGAGCGTGCTCTTGCCGAGGATCGTATTGAAGATTGCCTCCGGATTGGAGGCGCAACCATCATCATGTGCTGCCATCATTATATGCTGTTCTTCATTGATGTACCCGCATCGGCGCTCCTCGTGCTCCAGCAGAATGCCCATTCGTTTACTGAGATCATGATAGCAGTTCACTAAAACACCACAAGCTGTTAAGTGAAATGGTTCCTTGCTTAGAAACATTCTCCTCACCTACTGATGGTGATGCAACTGCATGCAGGGCAAACACAATGTTGATCAGGAGACCAGATTCATCATGCTTCTTGTGTTGCAATTGCACCTTTGTCGGATGACTGACGAATCGCACATCGTTCACTTTCAACTCGAATTTACGCTTGCATAATTCCGGCTTGACGGCGAAGAGCGAGGACAGACCTTCGTCGGTGAAACCCGTGAGATATCCTTTGCAGATGTTTGATATTCGCTGTGGTGGACTCTGGAGCAGAAGCTCCTCAGCAACAGGCAAAGTGTATGGATTTTTACGTCGCGTACTCGCCGGTTCGGCCGCTTCTTGTTTGTGGTACGGATAACGGAAAAGTAATCGTGCACCTTTGCTATCGGACTTCACCAGAATGATACTCAAGGGATTCACTTCCATTGTGATCGAAATTGGTAACAAACAGAAGTTATCAATTACAATATTATTTGTTAAAACACGAGTTCATCGACTGTTGCTCGTTGCACATTTGGCAATTATCGGTCTTCATTTTCTTATTGGTATTAATTTATTAGCGATTGATAACGATGGTAAATATTTATGAGATCACATGTTTGTTCACAAATGTTTTCGTCGTTTCATATTTTATGGATGATGCATGGTATAGAGAGCAAATCGCGGATTGCACAGACTTTAATATCGAATAATTAATAGTGCCTATTTTACGGAAATGCTTGAGGGTCGGGCACCTTTTCGACCCTTTTCTCACCATCACTCAGCATCCACCACCATCCACCACTTCCACTTTCACCTCACCACTCATGTGATTAAGTTAGGTTATGTTATCAGCTGCTTCCGGTTTTTTTCATTCCTCGTTTTAAATAAACAAAACACAATCAGAGAATTATAGTCATTGATAATCTTGATAATGGAGAACTACAAGAAGGGCGAAAACGTAGAAGAGCCATTGGAACGCACAAACATACCGATAGAAAACTTGCCGACGAAGTTTCTGTGGATGCAAGTGAAGGGTGGCAGCAAAATACGCAATCTTCTTACCCATGCCTTGAACACGTTTTGCACTGAAGAAGTTGTAGTTTGGACGGGTTGTGGATCGGCAGTGGGCAAAACAATCACATGTGCTGAAATCATGAAGCGTGAGTGTGATAATAAACTCCATCAATTGACCAAGATTTGCTACCGGCAGTAAGTCATTACTCAAACTTAAATCCATTCATTCTCTCAAAATTAATCAATTATAGGGTTGAAGAATATTGGGATCCACTATTGCCAGAATTGGATCAATTAGTTGTCAAGAGAAAGTTACCTATGATCCATATTGTGCTGTCTAGGGATAAGATAAATAATGATGAATTGGGATATCAGGCGCCTGGGATGTCCATGGAGGATGTAAGTCTTACGAAACACACACCACAAGGTTCAAAGCAGAACAATAGTCAAAAAAACAAAAGTAGAAATCAAAAAGTTGCCACTACAAGTATTAAGGTTGAAGTTTAATGTGAACTAAGCATAAGAAATGATCCAGGTTGATTCTATAATACATATAAGGAAACCAATAAACTAACATTTGAACGTTTATTGTTAATTTTTTTAAACATGGTAAATATTTTTCGTATATAATTATATTGATAAAGACCCATAAAATAAGTAAAGCTTTGTTGTTTTCCTTTTAATCTGCACATAGCAGTTAAAACAATTGTAAATAGCATGTGTTGCACACAAGAATCGTTTGTCAACGCGCGACTAAAACGAATCTTAACTAAAAGCGTCTCTACCTCTCTCATATATCGCTGCAGCATATATCGATGGTGCGCCGAAAAAAATAAATCGTACATAAATATACATACCTAAAATAAACTTTGAACTTTGCAACGGAAATTACTCGAATACGAATCGACTCATTTCGCTTCGGTGATAATACTATTATCGTTTGGGGCCTTACCGACGGCGGACTGATGTTTAAATCGATTCAAATCATGCTCGCACTCTTTCAGCAGCATCATATGATCCAGTTTATCGACGGTGTTCTTCAGTTCACTCTCCCAAACGTTATCCGTGCTCTGACCTTCGCCACCGTCAATGGGCCGAATCGCCAACTCCTTCACCTTCAATTTCAGCTCGTCCATGTAGTCGTCATCGTCGTACTGATCGTCGAGCACCTCGTTTTCATCCTTTTCACTCACCGCCGAGCTGGTGGTGCCGCTGTAGGACCCCACACTTCGCACCTCGCAACGCTCCAGCTCGGCGTTGAAGTCCGGCAGTGAGCCATGTCGCTGGCGCGTTAAACTCGCCTCCACAAGTTCGGCACCCACGCCCGGCTCGCGCGGCCGGTTCAGTATCTCGTTGTCGAAGCCCTTGCGTCGCATGTGGATCTCGTTCGAGATCTGCTCGAGCGTCTTCAGCGATTGCGCGTACGACGTTTTCGCTCGCGTGATGTCGCCCTTCAGGCACTCGATGCGCTCCTTCTGCGTGTTGAGCTGCTCGTAGCAGAGGTTCTTTTCGTCGAAATACGGCCGCGATTTGATGATGTGCCGCCGCAGTCGGTCTTCTAATTGTTGCACCTGTCAAAATTTGTGGACCGTGAATTCGTATTTGCGATTAGCATTATTTCGGCTGGCTCACTTTTTGCTCGGCGGCGTGGAACAGCGTGGCGCGCTTCTGGTGCTCCCTTCCATTTTCCGCTTTTTGATTTTCCGCATCCATCACCTAGAAAGTGATCACACACATCTACAGTAATTCTATTGTTATGCACACATCATTTACATCAATTGTATGCATTCATAATGTATGAATAACAAATTCCCAGATCTGACACAAACACATGCTGTTATCTTTTTGCCTACATCAAAATACAGCAATTACATATTACTCATTGCTGTGTGTATGCTTGCAAAGGTATTTGCATAGTGATTACTCACCTTCATAGTCGCATGATTTAGCATCTCCTGCCAGGCATTATCAAACTGCCACTCATGCTCATTGTTCTTGAACTGTTGTTCGGCAAGCGCAACGGTCTCCTTGGCCGCCGCGTGAAACTCTACACAATCAATCAATTGCTCAATAAACCCAATCAATAACGTGACAACTTGTACGCACCGCTCGCACGCTGGAAGGCGACGGCGGCCTTTTGGCACTCAACCTGCGCCAGCTTCGCCACCTCGAGGCCGTCGTAGTACGGACGCGCCTTCTCGATGCAGCTGCCGAGCTTCTTAGAGAGCAATTTCAGGCGGCGTGTCGACTCATTGAGGAGCATATTAAAAGTGGTGTTTGCTTCCTACAGGAGTAGAGCAGAGACAAATCAATACATGCAAATTCACGTTACCCACAACATACATCGAGCTCGATTTCTAATTTATTTATGTCGTCGGTGGCTTTGTTCAGATTTTCCAGTTCGATTTGAATGCGCGGATCCAGCTCGCCATCATCCGCATCCATCATTTGGCTTGTTGCAAAAAACACACAGCACAACAACGGCGAGCGCGTTATCAGTGCGCATCAATTAATCGCAACGAGGTAATGTGAGGCTGAAGTTGGTGTTAAGACGAAACACGATGGAAACGGTGCACGACGCGCACACGGAAGAGGCGGGCGGAATGGACGAACGCGTACGCGAAATTACAATTACATCTCCGGCGGCTTCTTCATGTTCGCCGCCAAACTACGTTGCATTTTTCGCGTACGCGTTTACTCGTGTCGCCTCCGCTCGCCGCACTCGCACCGTACCGTGTGAATTCGATTAATTCGCGGGACCTTTGCCTGCTTCTACGCCAAACGCGATCGCGCTATTTATAAACAACGAGTTGTACCAGTTGTACTCGTCGATGATGATGATGATTTTTAATGATGACTGCTGAGAGAAAGGATGATGATACGTTGCGTTCGAGCAAGAAAGTTGCTGTATAGTTCAATAAATACCTATAGATGGCTCTGTAGGTATCAAAACTAGAAAAACAAACCAATAAAAACCATAAAAAACGCAGCGTGTGAGCGGTTATCGTTCTCTCTCGATCGCACTTGAGAAGCATTGACCTGTTAAATAAAGAAGTAACTTTGTGGTTAGGTTTATATGAAAATGATTTTTTCTTATATGTAATTTGCAATGTAGAGTCAATTCAATCGGTGGTGTACTGCATGGCAGCTCGGTATCTCTCACTCCCACTCAATGCTAGCGCGTAGATGTAAGA
>JARJDR010017394.1:0-26999 GCA_030264135.1 Myllaena sp. GC000078 | reverse complement strand
ATTCCACTACACACACTTCTATAAAATTTATCATGCGACGAAACATGGATGAAAAGAAGGTCATTGAAAGCGATTTGCACAATTCCGCGTCGGCACACGCATGCATAAACGACCTAATAAAGTTTACTTTTGGTGATCTATACTTTATACGTTTGGCGGTGACCTTTTAACGCCTCTAAGAAAGGGAGCGAAAGTATTTTCTGGAGCGTTGACTATAACGTTTATCGTGCACTTTCTGCCCTCTTCTGTTGCACTTAATTTATGCCCGACCGAACAATTTCGCATACACGCTCTTTTGCACGGGCGCCCCCTCGCTCGGACACGATAAATAATGAAGTACAACCACCGCCTTTGAAACCAGCGACGGCGTTGATGCCGCCCGTGTTAATTTGATGTAATTTAATTAAACACCTCGTAATTAAATCGCAAAACCACAGCAAACAACAACAACCCCATCTCGAATTTCTATTTTGCAGAACAAGAATACGATTTGCTTACGGCGGTGAAGATTCCCTTTGAGGACGCACGCTTCCAGTACGTCGAGGAGGACGGTTCCGATGGGTTCGCCGGCTTTGGCTTCCGCATCGGCTCCGATGTGAAGATCCCCTATCGCGGCATACTGCCCGAGAAGCTGCCGAAAGAGTTCGCCATTCTGATGAGTGTGCGGCCGGCGTCATCGCGCGCCGGCTATCTCTTCGCCGTCGTCAATTCGCACGAGAATATGGTGCAGTTGGGCGTGAAGCTGTCGCCGAATCGCGGCCACGGCACCGGCGGCGCCACCACCATCGTTTCGCTAATCTACACGGATCCGTCGCATGTGAAGAGCGAAACGATCGCCTACTTCAGCGTCGAACGCTTCGTGAACGTATGGACGAAGCTCGCGTTGAAGGTAACGAGCGACAATGTGACGCTGTTCCTGAATTGCGCTGAGTATGATGCGATGGAGGTGCAACGCGATCCTGACGAGCTGGTCTTCGAGTCGGCCTCCACGTTGTATATCGCCAAGGCCGGCGCTAAGATCGACGAGAATTACGAGGTAAATTTATAATTATTCTTCTAAACGGCGCCGAAATCATATTTACACGACCAAATGTATTGCGAACGAATTTAATTTGGAAGAGTGTGCTCCGGGTTTATCCGATCGTAATTTATCGCGCGCGCTGAAATTATCGCTGCGACAATTCCAAGCAATATCGCTCAATTTCCTCCTCGTCGAAGGAAAGTAGCAGAGGGCGCCGCAATAAGGGTGACTGTTTAATGTTTGGATGTATTAGATAGGGAAATTGCGGGCGCAGCGAGAGGTATTAGCAATTATTGGTTTCGCACCCGAAGTTTTGCCCCGTGTGCGGGGATGGTGGCAATTCAGGAAATTGATCAACTCCAGCGCCGATTAGTCAGTGCACTTGAAAAATGCAATTGAACGTCGGATCGTAATCGCGCCATAAAAAGATTATTGGACGGCCGACGATTGCGGAAATGAGATCTACCATAAACCCCCTTATCGATAAGAGAAGAGAAACGCATCTAAACTTTCGTGGTCCTTCTTGACCGACATTCGATCCATTCATCAGTCGCTCGAGCAGTGCAAAGTGCAGATAAATGCAACCGCGAAAAGCGGGAATGAGTGCGCAGCGCGGACGCATAGAGATAACGAACTGTTAATTACGTTCATTAGAGCGTAACGCACGGACTGCAGCGCGGGCCCACGTTTTTCGCAAACACATCCATATGTAATTAGTCAATTTATTCAGCAGTGCGCTGGACGTGCAAACGCGCGCGGCGCGTGGGGCGAGCCACTTTGCTCCGTGCGCCCCCGCGTACATACGTAGCACGCGGGCCCGCTGGTGGCGGCGCCGGGCGGTGGCAACGGCGGCGGTGGCGGTTGGCGCTTAGTCTTCAGCCGTCTCGCAGCCGGTCGCCATCGCCGTCGACGCGCAGTCAAATACCCGACAGAATACGCGCGCAAAATGCGCGCGCCGCACGCGCAACACTTTCGTAAACTTTGTGAACGGAAATAAAGGGCCAAAAGCAAAAAGGGGCGCGGGGTGGTACAACCGCCGCCCGCCAACACAAACCACATCATGATTGGATTACGACGTTTATGCGATCTGATTTGGTCGTCAGTGTGTGTGCAGTGAGCAGTGGGGTGGTGCATAGTTGATAGTTGCTAGCGCGATGGCGATGGTACTGTCCAGTCAGAGCCGCCTCCTGGTGGCTCTGTGCATCTGCTTGCTCGCCCTCTCGGGCACGCTGACGATCGGCTCGATCGCCGGCTGGTTCCATCAGCATCACCTCCACGATCCGGTGCCCGCGCGCCTCCGGCAGGTAAAGCGTTTGCCGCAGTGCATTTTGCGCGATTTATGATTGCGAGAGAAGAATGCATACGGCGTCGGCACGCAAGCACATGATTACCACTCATCCATCCCCCCTACTGGCGCAAGAGAGCGTCGTTTTCATCATCTTCATATATTATCCAACTCCTTCTTCTCCCTCCCGTTCCCCATTTCTTACATGTAAACTTCTTTGGTGTGCATAAAATTTTAATAAAGTTCCATTTCATAACTCATTTTGGCATCGCGCATCATTGCGGTAGGTCTTCACGCATCATTGCACCGCTTTTGCGGGCGATCAACGGCGAAATTAAAAGTTGCAATCGAAACTTTTTTGTTGACGGCGCGGCGTTGGGAAAAAAGAAACGCTCGGGCAGTAAAAATACAGCAAGGCAGTGTGACGTGAATCAATCATGGCCGATTAAAACGAATCGTGAATGATCATCGAAGCGTGTAGCATACACCAACCGCCCGTTTGATGTTCGGTTTGACTTTGGTACGCGGCTGCTATTTAACGCAACGCAAATGAATGCACCCTCCCAAAATACGCGCGCACAATATATTCGCGCTATTCGGCTGACGAAGGAAATAAACTTTTTATGAATGCATTTTGTGCAACATTGACAACGCCAACATCCGATGAGCGCTGTGGCTGCATGCGTGTTGATATAGCGATATATGGCACAAAGGGGATGAGATGAGATGTTTTATTGATATCGGCCGCATCAATATTTTACTGCTCGACCCGATGCGGAGCCGGATGTGTGCTCTGCATATAAAAACGGCAACGCCAACACGCTCTACATTTACATGCAAGCGAGAGATGCAGTTTTTTTAAGGATTCGCGAATGCGCACGGCACGTGCACATGCACTGACTACACTGCCACTTCCGCATTGACGCGCGCCAGGATGCTGTAAAACGATGATGCATTTCATGCATCGAATATGAATTTCTAAGTATCCTACTTTTTTGTAATCCTCACCGTGTTAAGAATAATCGTATTAGTACATTAATGACTGTAAATAAATTAGCGGAATGAAAATGGAGCCTAGATTACAATGCCGTTGGCATTAATTAACAAACGCAAGAGCATACTGCTGGTGTTTGCAAGGAAGAAACACAAAACATGCACACCATCGTCGGAGGTTTTCAATCAAAGTATAATACTAGAGAGACGCCAACGTATTCTTCTTTTCGTTGTTTGTCGTCAGCAACAAGAAGCTAAGTATCGCACGCACCGCGGCGCCGGCGGGGGCGCACAACAAAAGCATTACGATTATTTATACGAAAGACACGCGGATGTAGATTAATGTCGTAACGCAATCGCTGCGCTGTTGTGGCACACGCAAATCAGGGACGATGTGATGTGCGCGTGGGAAGCATCCGAAAAACACACGAAATATGCGCTAATTAAATCGCTGTTGGCTGTGTTCACGTGCACTTCTTCAATGCCTCGCGAGATTGTAGCCGCGGGTGCGCATTCTTCCGTGCCTCGGCTTACGCGAGGATTAAAATCATAAATGCCAAAAAGCGACTGGCAGTATTTTGCATGCTTATGCGCGCATTCTATTCCCCCCACGGCGAAAGGATTCAGGACACGGCCAGGACAACGACGCGACGACAACGACAACGACGGACGTGCGCGAACTGCAATGCTATAGCGCTGAGCGCAACTAAAGCTAGCGATTTAATTAATTTTTTTTCGGTTGGTATCTAGAGTGAATGGGGTAAGACTCTCTGCGGGTACCGAGCGGATGGTGTAGCAGGACGAATGTGGAATTGTTAAACGACGGCGCGCCGCACCGGAAGTCGGCAGACGCGCAGGAATTGAAATAGATGGCGGTGTTGATGTACATGTACCCATCACCCGCATTTTAATATGCAGCTTGCGTGCTCGTTTGCATTATTTAAGTTTTGCGCTCGCGCAAAAAAAACCGTACACGAACCTCTGCCGTGCCGAAAAATGGAAAGTCGCAGGCGCCGATGATTTATAATGGGAATTTAAAATATTTCCACCCCCTTGCAGCAAAGATGTGTAATGCCAGATGTGAGATTTCCTTAAATGTTGCAGTTTTAACCCATTTAATGCAAATATATTGCATTAATAAAAGCAACTTTGGACTTTATATTCTTTTTAGCTGATACCTACATATAAAAATTTATCGGAAATTACAAATCCCTTCGCTGTAGCAATATCATGGGATTTACAATAAAAAACTTTATGGCCCAATGA
The DNA here is from genome assembly GCA_030264135.1 of Myllaena sp. GC000078. Classification (NCBI taxonomy): domain Eukaryota; kingdom Metazoa; phylum Arthropoda; class Insecta; order Coleoptera; family Staphylinidae; genus Myllaena; species Myllaena sp. GC000078. The sequence continues at coordinate 22,434 of JARJDR010017394.1, read as the reverse complement.
ACGTTTTTACCTACGATTGCGTACATTGATTTTTTGTTCGCTTTTGCGATAATATTTTATTACAAATTGTTTTTTGTGAAATTACATTTAGTATACGCCGTGGCAAGGCGACATCATATCATCATCTGTGCGATAACAATGTGGATGTCCTCTTGAAAATAAAACACAAACAAATGTCGATAGAAATCCAATTATTTTTAGAGAAAATAAAGCAACGCTGCTCTCCGCACACTCGTCATAAAATGGGATTTGAACTTTTCAACGTTTCGCGCCGTATCTGTTTGCAGCGTGGCGCTCTTCAACGTGCCTTCGCCAAGAACGTAATATTGAAATAAAAACTTTTTGAGGGGATGGTGCAATTGAAAATCCACTACACATACGGTTCTCCCGCCTGAATGATGATGCTAATACTCGTTTAATAACCTTGTTTCGGCGGATCTTTTGCATGTAGGACATCAATAAATGTCGCGCAACGTATTCGAATCGTGTTCCTCCAAAATCGCGAGGGTGGAAAATTCTCGCGAAACGCAAATTGCACGAGTACCTCCGTGCGCCCCTCGGAGAATGAAGAAGAAGAAGAAGACGACGACGAACGTTTAGTTACGGAGTGAGTGATCTGAATATTGATTCGATTTAAACGTCTCCTTCTCTCGGCGTGTCTTAATTTAATTAAGAATTAGAATAAATGAGGCTACATTCCAAATTCTTTATATCTCGGTTTTGAATAAAATCGCATTGCTTATTTGTTTTTACAAAAATTGTTGGTAAAATTCATTACGAATTTTCACGAATGCATCACGTATTTGTGAAACGGACGGAGATACAATATAAATTATATTGACCCAGATTCGACGTGCGCGCAACCAATTTGGGATTCGCTGCGCCCGCATCGCACCGCCAATATTTTTCTATGCAAATTCTATATTTTTCGAAGCGCGCAACCACCCTCATGCGTAACGTCCGTTACAAATAAATACCGCGCGTCGAAATAGAATTATAACACTCTGGCGCACGTCCGGGTAATTACTACAACGTTTTATACCGCACCGTGGTGAATTTTATTTACAAAAGCATCGAAATATCAACAAACTCCCACTACATCAGAGCTGCAGTCGTAATTGCGCGCGCGCGCTCGCGAAGAAAGTTCGCATTGCTTAGAATCACACTCTCTGCTCGACGCGCGAGATACGAGAGTGAAAAATAATTAGAAAGCGATACACCACCACCTTCACCATTTGCACCAACTCGCAATTGAATCGAAATCACTCGTATAGAAAATGCAATTTTAGTTTTCCAACAACCCTCCTTTTGCAAGGTATCAAGAATGTATATATGAACAAATAAAAAGACTCAGGAACGAATAACTTGCTCTCCTGCCTGGTGTACATTCCATCCAACGACGAATTGCGGTGCGCCTTGTTATTGTTTCCTGCAACAATATCGAAAAGTAAATTAAATTTTTTGCTCTCCGTCGTCCTCATCATATCAGCAATACTTTGACATTGTAGCTATCGTAAAAACTAAGAATTACGACTAAAATCCTTGCTCTGGTGAGGTAGAATAATAGCCGTTTATATATTCATACATTAATATCTTGCCCGATGGCGCCCCTGCTTGTTGACGCGTATTTTAATTTTAATGATCAATAAATATTTATAAAACATAAATTGAATGCGACGCCATCAACGCCACGGCACTGTGTGTCGTCAAATAAAATTAAAATCGATTTAATCAGCGCGCAATCAATTCTGTCGCATTTAATTAATCATAACGACCCGTTCATGCATGCACCGCGGCAGCACACTTCCGAGGAGAGTCCTTTTGCGTGTTATAATAACACTCGATTTATATGATGATAATATACAAATCTGTTGAATAATAAACAACGGCTCGGTTGCGCACACAGTACATCCGGCTAGTCGAACCGAATTACTGTCAACATCAACATCAACACGCGCTATATGGTTATTGTCTACCATCGCTGAGCTGCAATCTATCCATAGATGAACCCTTCGTGCCGATATTGTTTGCAATTTTGCAATTTTCCATTGATCAAACGGTTTTAGTAAACAACGCAATTAGAGTACCAAAATCCACTTGAAAATCAATTTACCATATGGTTTTTAGGCAATATTACTTTTTATATTTTTTTTTGAAGATTTATAAACATCCCAGGGCGTTGATGACAAGCAATTTATAAAAAAGACGTTACTAAAAGAAGAAGTCCGTACTAAACGTTCGTATTTAGTGTTGGCCCCGGCGCCCGGCGCCCGGCGCCTTCACACATCTTTCTCACAACATTTATTTTATTTCATTTTTTTCCTCCGTCCCTCAGATGACAGGCTTTTATTTGTTCACGCGTCCTTTTCGTATAGTTGATCCGCGATAGCAGCAGGATGATATCAAGTGGGTGCCATTCGGATAGCGCCGCGGAAAAAATTGGATTAATAGTGCTCGATCCAATTCCACCATCGCCACGCCCGCCGCCAACCACAAATATGACAATAACATATGAGGCGCGGGGGTGGCAGGATGGTGGAATCGGTGACGCGCACGGTATCCCGCACACACGTGACAACACACGTGCGAATATGACAAGCGCTGTAAAAATTATTGTATTGGCTCGTGTGCGCACCGTTCACAATGTTATGAAAATATTTCGCTTTCCGGCGCGTCGGCGGCTTGGTGAGTAATGAAAAAAATGTTTAATGTATGAGAGCGCATCTGCAAACAATGCGGTGTAATCGTTTTACCTATATTTTCCGCATTTTACGCGAATAAAGCGATACAAGTTGATTAAAAGCGATTTTAATCGAGTATTTTAAATAATATCACGTGTAAAAACAAAAGCGATATTTTTTCCATGCATTATTAAAATAAAAATTTATCAAGGTGCCGAAATCTCACTGTGTTTCAGCGCAACAAGAAAAATTCATATTACGTACATTTCGTATGCGATTTTTTATTTCGGGCTCTCGTGCGAAACGATTATCTTTGATTTACAGTACTATATATTTTGCATAAAATTGAGAAGGCGCAAGTTACGAGCGCGGCGGAAATAAAATAAAATCACGCTCGGATGTAAATCGTTGCGTTGCGTTGCGCTTCGTTTCACGTCCGAAAACCAACGCTGCGCCATGGGCCGAAGGTATTATCTTAACATGTAGGTATGTAACTTGCCCGGCGACTCCGCCACCGCCGCTGCGATGCGACAAAACGGCAAAATGTAAATGCGAAACCTCTCCGCCAAAACGTTCATTTTTTTCCTCTCCTTCTCGGTCTCTTGTCGCGGACGGACAGCGGATGCGAAACTCAAACAGGACGCACTCGCCAAACTCGAAAAGGACGAGTGGCTGAGGACGAGGGCGAGCGTGGTAAAATTTATAACACATTTCAATCGGTCGCGCTCCGTTCGCTGGCGCGTTTCACGTTTCGTAAACTCCCGACCTACAACCGCCTGCCCAACCGACCGCCGACTACGATAAATCTAATAAAGAAGTGCAATGTTACAATTTGCGCGCTCGCGCCCGTCAACCACCAAGCGCGCCCTCGTTTGCCAAGGTGTGGGGCGAGGATGCGCCAAAACAAATAAAACGATGCGCCACATACGCAAGTACAAAAACTATTCGCGTAAAAATGACGCGCATAAAACTTGTTTGCGATGTGCGCGACATGTATAACGAATTGCGCGCTAATAAAACGCGCATTAAATTGACGGCCGGCGTGTTCTACACGCACTTTGCATGACCAACTGCTACCCGAGCGCGACGACACGTAGGGGTAAAATTACGATGCTTCTGAGTGCGAGCGAAATTTTCAAAAGCTAATTATTTTAGTTGATACGCGCGCAAAAAATAGTAACCCGATGAAAATTTTAAAGGGAATAAAGGCATTTTAAAGAGGATCTAATTTATTCCAGGGATAACTTCTTTATAAATTACATTAAAAATTCCGGAAACTTTCTTTCATGTCGTAAAAAACCAATAAAATCGGATCGCTTTCGATTAGCAATTAAAATTAAATGCATTCCGCATATTCATTAACGTGAAGCGCGGCATCCGTTGTCGAGATTTATTTCGCATATATTATTCGGGCGGATCTTATCAAATGAAATATAAATTTATTTCGTGAATATAATCCTTCATTAAATCGGAACCATCATATAATCACGCGCAGGAGAAAGGAAAAAAATTAGCGATAGATAAAAGGAGCCGCTTAGCGCAACGCAATGGTGGTGAAAAGCGTCAAGTTGAGGCGATAATATTCGAATTGAATAGAATTCCAAGCGGCCGATATGGCTTATGTTACCTTTAGCAGAAAAAGACGCCCGACGAGGTCAAGAGTGTAAAAGGCATGCAATAAAAAGAAATATGCTCCTTATCTAAATCGGATGAAACGGGCAGGATGGAAACTATCCATCCCAGCAAGCAGCGCACCCACGCAATGGCAATGCAATGAAAAGCACCTTTACCCCATTCCATCTTTCCTCTCCACTTAACCCCTCCAAGTCATCCGGTCGGACAATACGTAGCGCTAAACGAGCATCAATTACAATTTCACCTCCTTAGCGCCTCCTCCCGTCTTTATTTCACCGTCTTCGAACGACTTCTTTTCCGTTTCTATTTGCGATAGTAAAACAGACGCTCGGGATTTAGTTTAAAGTGTATTGCGTCCCCGTGGAGCAAGGAAGGAAGGTTGCGATCGCAGATGATATCCATCAGTGTGCGCTGCGCAATGTTTATGTGCAAATCCGTGCGCCGGACGATAAAACTGAATATCGGAAGAAGATGGACTAGGTAAATGAAGTACCGCATTGACTACGGGGGCGCAAAATCAGTTATTCGGACGAATGAATTTTATAGTAACTACTTCATTCTTTCTATTACGAACAACGCAACGGCGGGTGGTGTTATAAATTGCGGCGAGTCGTAAACTTTATACGCGCGCTCACGGAAAAACCTTTTATGGAAAACTAATGTTAAACGGAAATCATTCGCCTATATACGTCACTCGCAATCAGCCACATATCAATTGAGTAACTTTTTAATTTATTTCTACCATGCATTGTCGTTATCGCAATTTGAAAAATGATATATAATATCATTAATTTCATACTGACCGGAAATTACGATTTTTAAGCTCGTCTAATGTTTATACATATAAGTACATAAAATACTTGCCTTTTTAATATGCTTTTGTAAAAGCTGATATAACGCAACACTGCAAAAATGAAGCCGACAAAAAGGATGCGAGCAGCGATGGGGATTTTATCTATGCGCATGCATAAAAAATACAATAAAATAAAACAGGGTACGTCCAAAGGACAATTCATTATTCAAATATTCTTTCTCGCTGATCCGGAAATATATAAAATATACGCCACGAGATGTGTATGTATAACAAACGCGTATCTTACCCACCGCGCGGCTCGTTATATAACGTAATACATAAAGAAAGCAAGGATCAGGCTACAACACAAAAAAGGGGCGGCGTGCCCTTTTGTTTCTGTCCGCGCGCGAAAAGTGATTGCGGACAGGATGGCCGGATGGCAGGCCAGGCGGGCTGCTGTGGATGCATTTCAAAATCATTATGCCGCTCGAACGTGAAATAGTTTGCAAAGCGCAAATGCATAAGCCGGTTGGTCGCACGGCACACCGGCGAGAGTGGCGTTTTTAATGAACTTTATGCGTGACGGCGTTTTCGGGATGCGCACGTATTTGCGCAAATGCGCGTGCCGAGTGGGTGGTAATTTTCTAACTTGCAAATCAGCATATCTCACCCGCAATGCATGGCTAAACTTTTCTAATAATATTTTGCGTGGAATACCAACATGTCTGCAAAAACAACAATTACGCCGGATAAAGTTATATCCCCTCTGTGAAACTAATTAGTTTTCAAGGACTAATTGAATTCCAAGTATTGCTTTCATATACAATAACTGATTTGGTGCGCGATAACTAATAACTGATCTTTGTTCGTCTCTGATGGTGAACAAGCGCAATTGATCTGACAAATTAAATTAGCCGCACACACAAGACTCATACCGCCAGGCCTGCTGATTCGATAAGGCAATAAGCTCTTAATGGATCGGCAATGCATTACTACATTCTTTGATCTTCGATATTAGATGATTACATGACGCGCAGACGAATTCAATTATCCTCAATTCTATTCCGCCACTATTTATTATAACTTCAATCAGTTTGCGGTTAAATTCTTGCTAATTGGAAAGTTCAGATTTCCCCTTGAATGGAGGCAGGTTGTATTATGCTTGGCATTTATTTCTATTTACTTATTTTTGTTTCAACGCTTTATACATACTTACTAAAAAGCGTCCTTTCATCAACCGTTCATACTATTTTTTATGCGGCCGCGGCCCATTTCATACATAATGGCGTTGTAATAAATTACATCGCCATTCAATCTTGCCGAGCATTCGGCCAGTCATTCACGTCTCGCAAACTCGAGCGACGGGCTGCGACTCGATTATGGCACGTTAAGAGATCGGATACAAAATACCTAAGGCTAGAGTGACGTTGGACGGGAGCCACTTCAATGTTCCAAGAACTAAGTCAACATTGAAGGACAAATAATATCCGAAGAACAACTATTGATTCACGACTGGTATGTGTATCTTGCTACTCGACCGAAATTAACTGCGCGCCGCACTCAGTGAGTGCATTGGCGGAGCGACATTGTTTCGCAGTAATTGCGGTTAAAATTATCTGAGCGAAATTTGCTTCTTCGCCACCGAGGTAGTATTTATCAAACTCATTAATAGGAGCTGTGTATTATTCATCCGATATTCGACGTCGAGAATATCGCAACGGCATTGTGCGATGTTGATAAATGAAGTCTGAACAATTAGGCACGCTATTCAAGTCCGTAGATTTTTAATTACCTTCCGATTTTTTCTTTTTCTATTTCTTGGCCTGTATACATTTTTGATGCAGCACTTGCAAGATTCCCCGTCTTTCTCTCTGTGTGTGTACTATTAATTCGGTTACCCAAAGTAACTTCCTTCGGGCGTTTTCTTTTCTATTCACCTTCACTAAATATTCTTTTCAACACTTTCTTCCTTTCTTCTGCCGCCACCAAAAATAAACTAAATCAGCGTTGGAAGTTATCCTCGAAGAGAAACTAATTGTTTTCTGATTTGGCAGAGCGCGAAACTTTTCGACGTCTTGAATAATTTATCTATGAATTAGTGCTTTATGAACAGCTTTTTTCACGAGAATAAACTAACAAGATTAATAGTCGTCCATGATTATTAGATTCAAACGATAACTTGACGTGCATGATCTGTGTAAACATAGAATAAAGGCAATTAACGTCAACGATGGGAAATATAGAGAGCGCTAAAGAAGAGGGGCGTTGATTATGTAGCCGGATGCGATGAGATGCAACAGGATAATATGACGAGCTCTCTTCATCATTCGCGCGTGCTAACTACATGATTTGGGAGTGCATCACCTCCCAAAAGCCACCTCTCGTCACTCGTTCTCAATATGCTTTCGAACCGTATCTCCTACATACTATGACAACATATTATGTAACTAATCACATACTAAGTGTTAGAAAAAATCCAATAAACTACCCATTTCCAAATTAACGAAATTATTTGATTGAAAATGGAATAAAGTTTTATTTTCTTTAAAAAAACAGTTTTTTGTTAAATATTTGGAATTTTGACTACGCCCCGAGCATGAAGATGAGGGCAAACTAGGCAAGGCATATCTATTAATCACATGTAACACGCGCCGAAGACGAAGGCAAAGGCGACATGGGGCTCGTGCAACTGACTTTGGCTGGCGCCTAGAATATACGCAATATACTCGCGCATGTTGTATCTGCACCACACCCGCAGCATGGCATGCATCTCGTCTTGTACGTTCTTCAGCCGCAAGCCTTCCATCTATCCATCCATCCCCACAACGTTAATCCGCCACCTTCCCCACCAACAGCAGCATCCATCCTCACTGAAAACTTGCTGCTGCCACGGATAATTAACAAAATTAAATATTGTTTGTTGCTCATCTAATTAGGCTACGTTCCTCGCACGTGCATCTTCAAATTAGTGATCTTCAAACAGTTTAACACCGTAAAGTATTATTTACTTACTAATTAGCACGATTTGATGATTATTAAAATCCACGATTAACGAAACAATAGCGTCAAGTTCAAATCAAAAGGCCAACAATCCAAACTCTAAGTTAATATTGCATGAAGTGCCGAATCAGTCTTGTAGGTGAAGAGGAGAAGCAGGATTGCGTTTCATAAATTCTGCAAGGTGCATTTTCGACCTCCCTCGCGCCTCAGTTGAATAGCGCAAAAGCGAGTGTACGCCCCCTCGACGAGAGGTGTACGTACAATAATTATGAATCCTTGCTAACTGCAGAACGTAGAATGCGCGGCGCTGAGCGCAGAAGTGGAAGTGTGTATGGCGCCATTGAATATGTAATAGTTTGATGTTTAGAAGTCGTTCCGGTTCAGTTGCCTCGCGCAAAGTAATCTGTGCCTGTAATATGGTCGTTTAGATATGGGCCGGTGTGCGCTACCAACTTCACAAGCACAGCAGGGGGGAGGATCTATACTGCATCGTCGACTTTGCATTCGACGACGCCGCTTTACGTTAATAGATTTTGCGCTCCCACTTCGAAGTGTTCAGCCTAGCTAAGATACAGAATGTTCGTAGCAAAAGTTTGTTACGCTATCCTTTTTGTTAACAACACAAACTGTCAAATTAAGTGTTTTTCCTGAGCAGAACCAAACATCACATTGCGTTGCCAGCAAATTTTTCCGGATTCTGCTGTGTAATGCTTTGGGTTATGCATATTATAAACACCACTAGATGGTTGGTTTAATATTGTTTGGTAGAACTAATAGAAGACAAACACTTTACGGCGGGGTGGGTTGCAAATAATGCTAAGTATGCATGGCGCTGCTGTTTACACGACCTCTCTAATTAAATTTAACAACAGGTCAAATAAAACTGATTGGTTTACAAGCGCGACGTGATTTCCGCACCAAATATTATTGTTATCAGTAAAACATATTTATTAATAAATTATTATAAATCCGCGCCTTGGTAGTCGTAATAATAACATGTGCGAGTGCGGGAGCGGGTGCAGGAGGTGGTGATTACCTGCCACCGCACACCGGTGTGCACTTTAACGGTCGTTTACTTTGGCGAACTAAAGTAAACGATGCGCGGCGCGTAAAGGGGTGGTAGGGCGGTGAGGGTTGAAGCGTGTCAAGCAAACAGACGCGTCCACGTACGCTCGGCTGATTTTTATTGTGATTTTAATGTGGCGTGCCTTTTGCACCGTTTCACGCTCTGAATATGCGCTGTCACCCACGGACGCCTAGCGCATGCTGCACTCGCTGATATAAAAATGGAGTCATATGTCTGGATTAGAGCCGGAAGCACCGGCATCGCTCGCCATGTTCGCAACACATTTGGTTAATATGCGGCGCATCAGCGCGTGCACGCAAATACGTGATTTATGATTTCTGCCTGACCACGAGCGCGGCAAAAAAAAACAGTAACAACAACCCTAACATCCGAATTTGTTGCAAACATTTGTTTTGAAGGGCGCCATGGATCAGCTGAAGATTTATGACGATCCCAATATGGCCGACACGCAATGCGAGACCACGTTCAAGGTAACCCGCGACGCACGCATCAGGATTCATCGACAAATATTTCCCCTATAGCCAAAAGGGATGCAAAGGGTGACATTTGTGCCCCAGTTGCGAAAGTTTCTACTATTTGACTTCCGCCTTTTGTCGTGTTATTTTTTTAGTTTATCGTTTGTTTTTCTTTCCCTTTTTTGTGGTGGGCGCTGTAGGGTTTTAACGACAAAGATCTCTTCCCCGATTCGAATGCCGTAAACGATGTGCCCGCCGACGTAAGTATGCAACGAAATGAAATTCTTTGCTGGTTCTTTTTTGAGAAGCCACTTCGCTCGCTTGTAAGCGGACTAACGTTTATTAGTATGCGCACCGCCCCGACGACTAACCTGCCTCAATCCACTTTCGGCCGGCAACGAATGCAGTGTTGTTTTAAAACGCTCATTATTTCCTTCACGCTTCATTGTTTACAACGATCCTCCGCATTGTTACCACCAAGCGGGCGCATATCGCAAACTTTTATTGCGACGATCGGATTTTATTTACCACCCCGTCCCCCAAACCCTACCAACATCAACGTCCAACCCGCAAAGTTATACGACGTCGCCATCAGGATTTAACCGTATTCGCCTTTCTTAAAAATTTAACCCGACTATTTCTTACGTCTTGCGAGATGCCAAGAGCTAATGAAAGTTTGTGCTAGGTGGTGCGCGAGGACGACATCGTGCCGGAGGGGAGCGGAGGCGACGGGTTGCTCGCTTTTCCGCCGCCACCGCCACCGCCCAACGGTAAGCACTGCAAATGTTTAACGGAAAATTGCTGTAATAAAGTGCTCGACGATGATCCGGACGCTGCTGGCGACGCCGTCGCTCCCGCAGGACCCGTACAGTATCGCGGACAGAAGGGCGAAGCGGGACCGAGAGTAAATTTTGACAATGCGCTGTGTGCGCACCATTTCGCTAATGGTTTTCTTGTTGGCAGGGCCCACCGGGCGAGCCGATACGCGGACCGCCCGGCCCGCCGGGACCGCCCGGCCTACCAGGCATACCGGGCGAACAACTCGGCGGCGGAGGAGGCGTCGCCGTCGGAGGGGGCACGGTAAAGTTTTTCAATTTCCAGCCTAGCCAGAAACTTAGCTAAAATATGAGTATCGTTGCCGTTGTAGGGTACGTGCACGTGCAACATGACCAGCTTGATGAACTCGTTTCTGATGCCGAAAATGCTCCCTGGCCCACCGGGCATACCGGGCACGGAGGGTAAACAGGGCCCTCCGGGTATAACCGGGCAGCCGGGTATGCCGGGCGAACGCGGAGCGGAAGGCCCAACCGGCGAGAAGGGCGATCGCGGCGAACGGGGGCCAGTGGGGCCGGAGGGTATTCAAGGGCAGAAGGGGGAGAGTGGACGTGATGGCATTCCCGGCCAGCTGGGCCCGCCCGGTCCACCTGGCCCACCAGGACCAGTAGAATTCGAAAATGTTGACGTAAGCAAACCAATGATATTACTAAATTCACATCCTAATCTAATACTAAATCTAAATATTAATGCAGCCAAGTTGGAAACCACGTACATCGTTTAAGGTGGCCCATTGCGTATTCCTATAAATTATTTATTTATTTTGTTCTTGTTATTGTCCTTAATAGGATGCAGTGCTTGGAGCAGGAGCTGTCCGACCTGGCAGTCCCGGCATGAAAGGGGAACCAGGCGCCAACGGTGCCGCAGGTCAACGTGGCGAACGTGGTCTACAAGGCTCAAAAGGAGCGCGTGGCGAAGGGGGTGCAAAAGGGGAAAGAGGTGATCGAGGCTTTCCCGGTGAGCGAGGCACACAAGGTTCGAAAGGTGAACCTGGCAGTCCTGGACTGGATGGCCTTCCGGGTACTCCCGGTGCAAATGGCAAGAATGCCGAGAAGGGCGAAAAAGGTAGCTCAGGACCACCGGGTCCGGCTGGCCCACCGGGCTTACCCTTTGAGTACGGCGATAACAAAGAGTACGCGGGTACTGTGATAGGCCAGATGGGCCCCAAGGGTGAAATAGGAGATCGTGGATTGAAGGGCGAACGCGGTGAAGCGGGCGAGGCTGGTATACCAGGAGTACCGGGTATGAATGGGGCATCTGGTCAGCCGGGTGAGAAAGGGGAACCCGGCAATAACGGACCGATCGGTCCAATTGGCCCGCCAGGCATGAAAGGCGAACGTGGCGAGAGGGGTCCACCGGGGCCTGTTAGTGTTGTTGATTCGGATTCACAAATTATTACTGTTAAAGTACGAAACAAACATCTTAATCCCTTGATGGAATTTACATTTGGTGTTAATTACTAGGGTGAGAAAGGTGATTTGGGTAAGCGTGGACGTCGAGGAAAACCCGGTGCAGTGGGTCCAGCAGGTCCGCCGGGCAAATCGGGTGCATCTGGAGATATTGGTTTGCCAGGTTGGATGGTAAGCAACTTCTCAATCTTTATTTGCCTATACTATAATATTTCATTTCATTATTGTCTTGCTGTCAGAACAATTTCAAAGTAAGTGTCGTCATTCACAAATTCACACCATTCCATTAAGTTTCAACAACTTGTTTCTTGTTAGGGTCGCCCGGGCACACCAGGTCTACAAGGCGCGAAGGGTGAAAAGGGCGAATCGGGAGATGGACGAGTATAACACGCCAATTTCGCACTACTTGAAGCTTGTTTTCATTCTAATTCTGTAATTAGGGTCCAAAGGGTGAGAGAGGCGACCGCGGCATGGACGGCACGCCCGGTCGTGACGGGCGTGATGGCGCACCGGGCCCACCAGGCTCGGGCGGCAGCGGCGACGAACCAATGCGTTACATTCCGGTGGCGGGTCCGCCGGGACCACCTGGCCCACCGGGACCACCCGGCATGCCCGGCATCTCGCTCGCTGGCCCCAAAGGCGAGCCGGGGATGTCGGCATACGGCGAACCCACCTACAATCTACGGCCAGGTGAGCGAGCGCTACACACATTCCAAACCCACCCCTTTCTAAAGCACTGCTAATCGTCCTGATTGTTTTACTAACCGAAATATGTTTGCACGCGGCCTACTACTACCACTACCACCCCCGCTCGACTGCTACTCCGACCGATAGGACCGTCACGGAGTAGCTTAGATGAACTAAAGGCTTTGCGAGAGCTTAAAGAATTGAAGACAGGTAAATGCGTTCGAAATGATGTGATATATCCATATAAACCGCAATTTTACACAAACATCGGGTTGTCAACGTCAACACGATGATATCCGGGGGAATTACTTTACGCCATCGTGCTCCCCGGTGGGAGGAATAATAAAAGTTTTTATATACCCGCCGAGATTTTATTGTTGCGAAGAAACTGAATCGGCGGTTTGCGGGTTAGAGGGCGCAAAATTTTCATATGTTTATGCGTCATCCCGGCGGCGGCGTCCGATATTAATGTCGGGGGTTCAACTTTTCTTGCCTCCCCCCATGGCGTGCGCGAACAAGTAATTTCGGCGCCCGTTTTGATTACGCCAAAGAAACTTTTTGCGCGCGAGGTTTTGCCGTCGTGGGAAAACGATTTCGGCAGTGTTGACGGGCGCGGTCGGACGAGCGAGCGGTCGGTGTATATTGGAAATTGGGGCTTAATATTTCCATTTCCGGCGCCGTTACACGCCCCCAACGTCCCCGCCACCTCTCGCCCACTCTCCGGAGAGCATGGGAGTTTCATAATATCTCCGGCGTAACATTAGTTTAATTGTTCGAACGTTTCCGTTTCGCCGCAGAGCGCCGCCTCGACTAATCGCGCGCCCGACTGCTGGACTATCATCCAAATTGAGACTAGCGAATAAACACGAGGAAGGCGGCCCGAGCATCATTAAGCGCAACTTTCCATGCGTTAGCATTTTATTGCGTCGTGCTGCGCGCCGATACGTTGTTATTCTGGCCTTTTCTTCGCTTCGCCTCACACGCGAATGTGAGCTATTTGAGGTATCCGCGGTTCACACCTGTGCAAACACTTTCGCATGACGCAACCGGTGTGTATTTTACAATTTTCGCGCTGATATTTTAACATGATCATGACTACGTGTGGATGTATTTTATGAAGACTGGAGCAAGGACTAGAACGCAATATTTTTTGTTGTTATAAAGGTCGCGCTACTGCCAGTCCACCGCTATACAGCCAGGATCAGGAAGTGGCGAGCACACAGATTGTGCCCGGCGCCGTCACCTTCCAGGATCGCGACGCAATGACTAAGATGACACTCGCCAGTCCGGTGGGCACGCTCGCATACGTTATCAGTGAGCAGGCGCTTCTCGTGCGCGTCAACAACGGATGGCAGTATATCGCAGTGAGTGTTCGCATTAAAATTCGAGCGGTTAACGCGTGGTAACCACTGGTAACCCCATATAAGATGACAATTCATGTGCACAATTGGCCAAATATGGGCCTTCGCAGCATGTAATTAGTATTAATTTCAATTAGATTGTTAATGAATGCGTTTTGCATGTATAGCTTGGCTCGCTTGTGGCGATCTCGACGCCGGCACCATCAACAACGAGCAACCCCCAGCTACGACCGCCCTTCGAGGTCAGCAATCTGATCAATCACATTCCAAAGCAAGCGGACGTTCCGAATGTAAGTGCACCTACTCTGCCATATTTTCCTTAATTTTAAATCAAATTTCTTTCTTCTAATAGTGGTATCCTAAAATGGTAAGTGTATTTTTTCAATTAGCGTTTCATCTTAATTATTAATTGATTTAGCTGCGAATGGCGGCATTGAACGAACCGTACACGGGCGACGTGCACGGCGTACGCGGCGCCGACTACGCGTGCTACCGCGAAGCGCGTCGCGAAGGGTTGCGCGGCACCTTCCGCGCCTTCCTCTCATCGCGCGTGCAAAACGTCGACTCGATCGTGCGCCAAGCGGACCGCAAGCTGCCCGTCGCCAACCTGCGCGGCGAGATCCTCTTCAACTCGTGGTCGGAGATGTTCAAGGGTGACGGCGCGCCGTTTCCGCATCCGCCGCGCATCTTCTCATTCAGCGGCAAGAATGTGCTCGCTGATCTCGCGTGGCCGCACAAAGCCGTCTGGCACGGTGCGCTCGTGAATGGTGAGCGCGCGCTGGACACGTCGTGCGACGCATGGCAGACGGGCGCGCGCGATAAGGTCGGCCTCGCGGGCTCACTGCGCGGACCGCGGCTGCTCGAGCAAACCTCCTACACGTGCGATAAACGTCTCGTCCTGCTGTGCGTCGAGGCAACCAGCGAGATGGCGCCGCAGCGCAAGCGACGCAGCGCCGACAACGGATTCATTAGGTAAGACCTAAAAGCGTCCATGATTTATCGCTTGAATGTAAAACAATTTAACACGCGATGTGCGCTCGCATATTTCTTAAGTCGCGCCATGTATGTGCCATGTTTACCTTTCCGGCGCGGGGAGGGCGTGAGAAGGAAAGCGATAAGAGGACGTTCGCGAATGCATTATTCACTTTTCGCAGCGACAACAACGACGTCGACAACGCCGACGTCGCCGACGGCAACGACGTCGAAGGTATTATCGACGCCGCCAACGAGCCGATGATGGACGAAGATGAATACCATCGGTTCATAAGTGCCATCGTACTCTAAGGAAGAGCGCCGCGCAACTTTTTTTTATACCGCCACCAAACTTGACGCATTTTATACTTTGTACATATTTATTTTCGCTTATCTGCAAGCATTCCCTCCCCCACGACCGTCGTCCCTCGCTCCTAATACTTTAAATATTTCATCCACAACGGCAACCGAAAAAAAAAACTTTGGTGGTAATCTCTTTATCTCTCGTTCGCCGCACGAAACTAGCAAAGTAAACCGCGTGCTCGCTGCGACGACGGTGGGTGGGTGTAATTTATTACCGCTTCGATTTTATTAGGCGAGTGATTTCGATTAAAAATAATGAATTTTCTTTCCGCTCGCGAGGGAGCGATTCGTTTGTATAATATGATAAATATTTGAATCGAACGGAAAGAGAAATGGAGGAGCAAATCTCGCAGTCGTTGTGGCATGCGCGGAGAAAAACCAATTTGCTCAACGAGTCAATATTTAAAGTTCGGCCATTTGTTTTTTCTTTCAACCTTCGTCCTTTCGTCCCTGCCCGCTTAATTCAGACACGTATTATGTGGAAATGGTATGATTCTATGACTGAGTGTGAATGTGTGTCTTTCGGAAATGTTCATTTATCGAAGTTGCAAAACTACTGCTTTCCCACGCACCCCATCACAAACACTAATCGTAAATATTGTACTTATACTTCGTAATTACATATAAAATATGTCTTCTTAAATATTGGATGTGAATGAATGTTTGCATGTGAAACGAATGATAGGCGTGCCGTCCTTTTAAGAATAATATTAAGCTCTTTGACGTACTCATTAAATTATATTCGATATCATTCTATTATAAAGAATAACATTACCAACCAAAAAATAATAGATAAGTTGAAAGAGAATATAAATTAATCAACGTCGTTCAACGTGAAACGTTCATATCAACCCATACACTCAACACGGCCACTCTGATCATCAAATGATTGTTTACGAAAGGTATTTTAATGATTACATGTATTCTTATTTTTTGTATTCTTCTACATACTAATTATTAATATTGGATGTTTCGAACTGTAAGCAAACTCAACGCAAAATGACCGTCAAGTATCATTAAAGACAAAACAAGCGAGGAACGTTTTACTAACTGCATAATAAAGAAATGTCGCATACTTATAATGTTACTGTGTGGTTCGTAATAAATACTAGGAACGAATACGAATTCAGAAACAAGCGCCAAGCAAGGAAACTACCACCACCACCAACCACTACCATCCCCCATAAACATACTTATGCATTGTATAATGTAGTACGTGTAAGATAACAAAACCAAGTATGTAGTAGCTGTTTACGTTGAGACCTATTTGTTATTTATGTTTAATAAAAATACCATCTAAGTATATATTGCTGCGCAGTACACTTTCTTTCCCATCTTAATATCCGGCGAGAACGTGTGTGGCGTAGGTACTTTGTAGACACATAGTGGCGCATCGTAAATGTGGATCACGCGGTCCCTTAATTAAAATTGCGCGTTACGACCATTTGTCTTTACGCATCCAATTTGCACGCGCGCATACATGCGCGCCCGTCCCTCTTGGCGAATGGGGCAATTAACTAATACGCCTTTATCTAATATTAATTCGGTCCGACACCGACCGACGCCGACGCTCGGAGCGATGCGATATTCTTAATTGGTAGCTGAAAATTGTGCTAGCGTAATGAGACCGTTTGTTATACTCTCTTCGTCGCCGAAGATGGCCAGCAACCAACCGCAAACAAGAAACGACTTCGAAGGGTTGAGGATTCATACCTACTATTAAAGGGAATTGTTAAATCTTACCTTGAACCTGCAAACTGCAATGTTGTGGTTTTCTCTAACGCATGCCTCTATTTGTTATTCACATCTGAATCGACACACGTGTTTGAATCAATATTTTACAAGACTTCTTTTAATATAATAAGGAAAAGGAGCGATAGTATGAAGAACTCGTCACCTATACTGCAAACAAGGAAGATAAAATTAAAACACATCCGTTAAATAATGTATAAATTATTTATCTTTTCTTTTTTGACATTCATTATTGGACACGTATCTGAAGCCAGGCGCTTGGCAAAATTAAATTATAATACACGTATGTTGCCAGCCGTATTCCACAATTTGGACAAGTTTACGTGACTCTTATCATTTATTGTCGGTTCGACACGGTGCGCGTTGCGGCGCAACATGGAAGTTCAAATGGATTAAGCACACGTGTCCACGAATATCATACTTGCCACACCGAAGAACATGCGGATGTTCGGCAGATGTTGAACATTATCACCAAAACGTGTTCAATAACGTTTCACTGTTTCTTCTTCCTCGATTTTATACTTATCGCACACTGTCAGTTCTAATTACGAATCAATATTGAAGCACAACTCATTGCTAAATAAATACCACTTTATTCATAACAAAAAGAATGATAACAAACACAATTGCCAGCAATATAATAGAATGTCGCTAAATTAACTGCACCGTTTCTAATATCCATCATACAAACGCAATCAGATTTTGTCCATAATCGATGCAATCGATAAGAATCACATGTAATTAAAAGATTGCAGAAGTTTCTTCTACACATCATCAAACTCTTAGCCAATGGTTAATAATAAATCGTAACACAGTTGAGAATTAAAACGCTAAACATAATTCGCTGTGCACATTGCTATCAATCAATGTGCACACAAGTCAGCCGATATATAATTTAATATTAGAAGTATTTAATAATAAAATGCATTTAATACGAAATGCAAACTCACTATAATTAGTCCATGTTTGCAACAGTACGAATTTTCATCAGCATTATCAGCGTTAGTAATTATATGTATACGCGATACTAAATATACAATCATAGATATAGAATATAAATGCAGCGCAAATGTAGCGAGCAAACGCAACGCGACCGATTCATATGGTAATTGTAAAGTATCTTTAGGAAAATAGTAACTTTTTTTTGTATGTATCTCTGATTCATATATAATTCTTAATAGATTCGTCCGTAATGTGTAAGTCGTTAAGTTCGTAATTCATCGTTATCATCATCGCACGCACACGTCTCAACCACTCACACATATCAACAACGTTTCGAGATTATCGTTCGTGTAATTTCAATAACTTCATAAATCTTCGCTTTTACATTTATGTATTTGCTTTTGTAGAGGCTGCCTTATTAATCTTTCCGCAATCAGAATAAATATTCGTAATAAACGCTCTGTGTTTGCATTTGATTCGATATTCACGTTAATTTTAAATCTTTATTACAATCGCAACAAGTTATATTTTGGAGAATCAGGCGAAGAGATATTCATCCTGGCAAAAAACACTTTTTGATTCACTACTCTGCTTGTTTACTCAGCCTAAACCTATTCGTTTAATTAATGTATTGGTAATTTTAATATTAATATCCATGAACGATTTATAATTGTTGCTGTAAATAAAATCACTGTTTTGTTTTCTTTTGCTACGAAACGTAGTGTAATGTATATCACTAATTATGAAGTTGTCTTAAATTATGACATCGAATTTATCCAAATGGAAGTTAAAGCAGTTTCCTTGGTTACCGGACGCAAAATGCATTCGTTTCTCAATCATTTATTCCCGTTTTATGCTTACCCTATGAATATGTACAACGAAAGCGATATATTCCGTGTGTCGGCGTCGTCCTGGACGCCATCTTTACAACTTTTCGGCATCGACTTCTTGTTGTCGCAATGGACACTTTACAGCGAGAAGAACTTGAGGAACGCCGACGGCGGCACCGGACTGGGTGGCGCAATACCGCCGGCCTCCTGCAATCTTGCTCTATATTCGGGGCATTGGTCGGCAATGCAAGGATGTCCCAAGGACCTCCAAAACAAACAGCAGCAGTATCTGCACAATGACAGCATTTCCGCATACTGTCGCTCTTCACTCACTCCATAACATCTATCAAGAAAAAATTATCGTTATAAAAGGAAAGATTGAAAATTGAAATCGGAAGGACCTCATCAGGGCTTGATACACATCCTTCCAATCCGCCGCCTTCTTCTGCTTGGCCTTTACAATCTCGATCTGCTGCTGGGTGAAGTGGAAGCGTGTCAACTCGCGCCATACGCGCGTCTCGTTGACGATGGCGGTGAGCTCATCGCACGCATCTCCAGCAGCGGCGAGGTCGCGATGGTCGCTCAACCGCAGCACTACTTCGCGAATGCACTCCTCGGGCAGCTGCATAAACTTCGGGTGCGCTTCGGGCAGCGGCTCCACGATCTGAAACTTGCTGGCGTTCGTCTGGATGCGTTTGATGGTGAGCGCATGCTGCTGCCAGAGCGGTTTCGAGCCGAGCGTGCCACCCCAACAGGCGGCCTGCTCGGCATTGCTGAGCGCGCGCAATTTAGCGAGCAAGCGGCGGAGGGCGCGCGGATTATGCTGATTGGCGGTGGCGTAGCTAGCGACTTCCTCCAACATGGCGAGCAGCACTTTTTGCGTGCAGCCGGAGAGCGCCGTCATCTGCTGACCGACGAGCAGGTCAAGCAGCGCGCAAATGTAGTTGAAGCGTCGCACGTCGCGCACGGCGTTCCGGAAGTCGAGGCGCTTCACCACCTCGTCCAACTCGTTAAAGCCAGCAATCTTTAGCCAAAGAGAAATTGTTTATATCTCTGTGATTAATAAATAATAGAGGAGATGTATTCTAGTGGTTTTATTGTCATTTCTATGAGAAGAAAGGATCATCAAGGTCTTTGCCATTAACCCATTTTCTATTTTCTATTTCTGGCATGCAAAATACACGGCTAAAACGAAACAATGGCAAAGTAAATAGCATAGTTGTTGTGTTGTCGTCGACGAATGCGCAATACGCTATCAACAGCCTACGTGTGGTGTTATTACGCTCTGTAAGTACGAACTACGTACTGCAATTACACCTACGAAATTCATGGTTATCCATGGTGGATCGTATATTCATAAACTGTGCGAAACAAATACGTTCTAAAATGTATTATGTAACCATCACAAAACAACATATGCAGTTTGGTTGTTATTTGTAATGCAATATACTCCAGTCTTATTCGTCGTGTCCTTTAATTAATTAATGATGTTAAAATGTATATTTCCGTAATTAGATATTTCTATAGTCATTTAGATTGAGACAATTTCTGTATGTTTTGTTGGGAGTTGTGTATAAAACATATAGCAATAGTTAATTAGATTGTGTTTTACTCACTTCTCGAGTACATTTGATGGTAATGTGGCAGTGCGGTTGCGTACTCGTCGAACTTTCATTTTTCTCAACGTCTTCTTCCTTCTGCCTGCAAAAGAAATAAATACTGATTGATGTATACAGAATTACATCCGCAATCTATCATTAATTTGCAACTGATGAATATTATTATCTTTACATCGCGAAATAACTAAAAGATATATAATGTTAAATGGTAGTAACTCAAACATAAAATAAGTAATTAATATCGAATAAATTATTATTCATAATAAAGTGTTTAATAGTTACGCTTTTTAATATTCGTAATGGAATGAAGTTATTTACAAGTAATAATACCTCAAGAAAGTAATACGACAGGTAAATTATCAACTACAGTTTATTAATTAAAATTAAACACACATACGTGGAGATAATGAACTAAATACCATATTTATTAAAGATAAAGCAATGAAATAGTTTGATAAAGTGTATTAAACTTATAGTAAAGATACCTAGCATCAAACTATCTAAAATGAAAAAAATTTAGTTGGAATCAAAATTGTTGAAATCAATCCTTTCTCTTAATTATTATAACGCTACAACGAGTAAAATTTACACAAACGCAGCCGTAAAACGAATGCCTTCTTTCGTTATGCTTTCATTGATTTCTCTCTTGTCTGCTCGCTTCGATCAACATATCATAACTCAACTTATGTAATCAATGTGCAACAATGCCTCATCACAACCAGCATGCACATAAGGCAACAATATTGCAACATTTAATATTATAAACGTTAAATACTCGAAGCAAATTGTTAAATTTAAGCCAGTTTTTCTAGTTTTTTTTTTTTAGAAATACAGATTTCAAACTTTGATGAGGTATTTCCTCATGACTCATGATGTGCGAGCCATCATCAAGTTCTTTGTACTCAAAAGTTGACAAGAGGCAACGACGCCACCGCACACCGACTAGGTCACTTCCGCACTAGACCAAACCGTAATTACGCGGCTTGGCGCGCTCGTTGGCTCGCTCATTACATTATAAGTACACTCGTCGATTTCATTTTTGTTGCCGTACGCATTTTCATATTTTTATTGCGCCACACTCGGCTGCCTTCGTTTTCGTTGTTTTTTACACATTTTAGAAATCATGCCAATCGACCTAATCTTGCGCAAACGAAAACATCACTCATAAAACTATACGAAACTACATTGTGTATTGTTTTAGCAATAGAAATCATCACAACAATGTTCCAGCCGTTGCACACACCACAACTGTCGGTGACATTGAATCTAAATTTAAATCAATAGACGGCACACGGCAAGAGCGAAATTAAACGCAAACATAATCCAATAATATCAGAGCAATGGCAATGACAATGGCTCATGGACGCGAGGCAATCGGATTAGACGCACTCGCACGCGACCTGACACGAGACGTGATAATAAAATTAATATCAAAAATAAAAATAAAATTGTCGATGCAGTGTTACGAATTGAATAACCGTACGCTGCGCTCTTTGTTTCGAACGACCGAACAAAGAAAGCTGGCGCGCGGCATCATCATCATGATCATCGCCATGGCGAATCGCGAATCAATCCAATTCGCTCTCTTTCAATGCATTTTAATCAAAGACTGCGCATTTTTTTACGCTATCCTATTTTCGTGTGCGTGTTGGTCCTGCCATCCTGATGCAGGACGACCCCCCCGTGTATGGGAAATATGGCCGCGATTGGCGTGTGCGCGTCAATGTTTTTGTGCGAATTGCGCTAGGGACTTACTTCAGCATCTGGTTGTGCTCGAGCACCTTCATTTTCTCCCAACCCTCGTCGGTCTTCACCCACGCCTCGCCCGGCGAGCGCCAGTCCTTCGAGATGAACGGCATCTCCAAAGGATTGGCTCGCGGACGCGCAAATTCGCGTTAAAAATCAGCTGACTGCATGTAAACACCAAGCAGCAGCAGCAGTGCGAAGGAGGTCGGTCGCGGTTGGTGCGCGACAGCCAGCTGGCCGCCGACTCGGCTCGCAACTGCGCGATCGC
>JARJDR010017393.1:0-10447 GCA_030264135.1 Myllaena sp. GC000078 | reverse complement strand
TAAGTAACATCGATTAAGGATTAGATTCGCGAATCAATAGCAGAATTTCAACCATGTTTGCATATTACTGGTGCGCAAATATTAGGCGAATAGTATTAACAGTTACGAATTTAATCTTCGCTAAATGTACTCCTCTCCAAATGCGCACAATATAATTAAAATTTACACAAGGAAGACACGTCGACGTCGACGACAATAACCCCGTGACTGAGCGCCTTACACGATTTTTGCAAAAAGAAATTAATGAATTGAGCATTCATTCATTTTTCCAAAAATAGAAGCACAATTTTTTTGGTTTCATTAAGCCATTCATTCGTGGAGGCACAACCACCATTCGTAATGTATTGCCGCCAGCAGAATAATGTGCGCGTGTCGCGGTCGTCGTCGTAAGTTATATTTTTTTGCACTGCCCGCACCGATTTTTTCCCTCTCAGCCTTCGCGTTTCCGGCTCTTTCCCGCGCGCCACTGATCGGATTTTCGGCCGCTGCGCCCGGAACGGGCATCGGCTATTTAATTAACGAAATTTTTGTGCGCGCACGCGGAAATGGAAAAGTCGAGATTGCGAAATATTAATGTGCCATTTTGCCCAGGGCCGTACAAACCCATCACCAAAGATAACATTCCGTATCAGCAATAATTTTGATGGTAATATATTCCATTGTGAGAAATCAATTTCCCGCGAGTATGTGTGTGCTGCATTTGTTGGCCGGCCCTGATTTACAGATCGATCCAAACCAGGATGAAATCAGGGTGAAACTTGCTGAATGCGCTCGCAATTTCTCCCAAATCGAATCCCCACCGTTTCATATTTTTGTGCTCTCCTCCTCCACCCCTCTTATCCACGCAATGATCCAAAGTGCGCAAATTCATTCTTGCAAAAGCCTCGGCCATTTTTCTTGCACGACCGACCATATGATGATCTTCGGAAATCGCAAATTTTGCGACATTGACATTCGTTACTTGTTCCCAGCGAGGGGGATGCAATGCGCTTCCCCTCCCCTGTCCACCCCTCAACCCGACATGCATTCGTAAACGTTTTTATGGATGTTATGCGCGTCGATACACTTCGCTTCGAGTTGCATTCAGGCATAAACTCTATGAATCTATGAATCTCCTCACGACGCCGAGGGGGAGCAAGAGCAAGAGCACTAAGTGAATTTGTACACGCCGCCAGGCGGGAGTTGATATATAAAATGCGCGGATCAGAGAAATCCCGGCGGCGCTTAAATCACTAAGCTAAATAAATAGGACGCGCACACAGGACGAAATGAATCGGAAAGGAAGACTTCCTTCTCGTCTTCCTCAATGAATGAGAATGAAAGTGGAAGCACGAAGCAGTGAAAGCAGATTCCATCCCCCCATGTGTGGTCTATAAGTGCAGCAGCCGCAATAAAAATAATCATCTTTCGCCCTTGAGGCGATTAATAAGTTTTATGGACGATATGATAACAAAAATATTGTAACTTCGTTGCTAGATTTTTATATTGACAACGCACTGAAAAAAGCTAGGCAAAAAGGTTTCGGTCGATAGCCACTGGAAAAAAGAGCGAATGGACATTGCCCTCTTTTTACGAGCACTTTTTATTAATCGTCCCGCTGTTTACTGCCCATTCCGTGGGTTGGAAATTAAAATATTCAACCCTTAAATCCATAAAACCCATTTTGTATCGAATATTACCTAATTTTTAATTCCTGTTCAACAGAACAACAAAAAGGAGAAAAAGGAGAAGGAAGAGGATGAGGAGGAGGATTAATACTTCATTACGTGCGGAAATGTTGATTTGGAATGTTAAACAAGACATACTACAATACTACAAGCAAATAGAACGTGCTAGTCTCTCCTCATGCGTAATAACTAATAACCACCCCCACGTTGTGCTGGGGCGTGCATTTGCACGTAGTCCTTCCTAGTTCCTACCACATAACTCATCACGCTCCTCGAATATTTGTTCCTCGCTTCCTGCGCACATAGAGAAACATCATGCCATCGATTTATGCATATCAGGAAACTGGTGTATATTTATGCGCTGCGTCTTGGAAACTGTCCACCCACCACCGGATGAGTGTTCGCCTTCCTCCCTCCCCGCCCCACTGTCCGTCGCTTCAGCCCCTCCTCTTTCAGCCAAAGTAAATAGATAATAAATTCTCGCACGCGAATAGGGAAATGATTAGTGGGCAGGCAGTCATGTAAATATTTTTGCACCCCGACGCGCTCGTAAAATTACAAACTCCACGCGCGGCGAAGAAGAATACGAAAAGCGAAGAATTTATACACTCGCCGCTTGGAGCACGCGTCGTTTGATTTATCGATATTGATACAGCTGTTGCATCGACAGCGACGTGTCCTGCGCGAGCGAGCGCTTCCTTTGCATTGCGCACAAAGTTCATAAACGTATATCACTCGAAACTGTTTGCTTTCGATCGCACAGCCGCGTCGCCAAAAAGATGATCTCACGGCTAGGCGCAAATAAAAGACGGTAACGTATGCACACACACCCTGTGCTGCGCCGCTTGGAAAGTTTGTTAATCACGTCAGCGAGGAGTCACTGAGGTCACTCGATTAATACCAGACCGGGGGGGAAAAGTTTCCCCAAGGGAAGAAGCGAGATGGGATACCGCGGACGATGAGATGACAAGGAAATTAATTAAAAATTGCTTGATTTTCATAATTTTTGGTTCGGCGGCGCAAACGAGGAAGAACGGCAGAGAGGAAGAAAAAAACAAGGATGAAAAGGAGTTTCGCTTGAGTTGCACGAACTTTGCCGCCTCCGCCCGCAAGGCAAGCAAGCAAGCAGGTGTTGAAAGTTTCCCCTTCGCCGGCCACGATATTAATTTTTCAATCAGTTAAAGATCTCTCCTTCCCCTGCATCCACTGCCAACGCCTTGGAATTACGAAGGCGGCGAATAATCAATAGTATTAATGAATTGACACTGAGATTAAATTAACCGTCGAATTCAATCTCTAAATGATTTTTAAATAAATTCCGCTCATTTTTGCTTAGAAATTTCGCTCGTTTGTCTAATTGGATTACCGAAATTCAGCCCATCCACTCACTTCTTGCGTGAGAAAATAAAAGGCAGTCGCGATAAAGTGTCATATTTATCATACCTCTGCCTTTTCTTTCCTTTTCATCCCTTTTAGGGAATATTTTCCCGCGCTTTTTGTGCGCAACATTCCGGAATTCGAAATATGAATAATAATTTTGCGCTAGCGGTGTCTCTATTTGACGGCAGTTTATCGAAAATTATTATCGCTTTTGGCACATGTCCTCCTAAATTTCGCCAGCGCCACGCGGAAGGAGGGTTGTCCTTTCTTTTCGGGGCGGCCGTTTTTCTAGCGCAATGCGTTTTAAGTTACGACAACGGTCGCGGGAAAGGGAGAGGAGCTGCCGCTCCTTCTATTTGCCATCGTTTCAACCCCTCCCTAGCAGACGACATGAAATACGACGTAAAATATGCCATATTCTCCTCTCCGGAGAGCATGCTCTTAGCTTTAATACACAAAAAGTGGCGTGTAAAACGTTCTCGCGTCGATCGTAAAATGCCACCGTGCAGCACTGCCTTCAGGGAATGGAAAAAATCTGCGAATTTAAACTTAATTTATATAAATCGTTGCTAAGTTACAATTACGCAGACAAAAGGCGACGTGAAAGCGACAATTCATCACCGCAAATTACACGGATGACAACACCAAAACAAATCAAAAACATATCATTAACGAATGGTATATCCCAATCCAAAATATCAAGTAATCAAAAGTAACGAAAACCTGTCCTAAAAGAAGAAGAATAATAAGAAGAAAAAGAAAAAGTCTAGTAGATAAATGGCGT
Organism: Myllaena sp. GC000078; assembly: GCA_030264135.1. NCBI lineage: Eukaryota > Metazoa > Arthropoda > Insecta > Coleoptera > Staphylinidae > Myllaena > Myllaena sp. GC000078. Next base: position 6,616 of record JARJDR010017393.1, on the reverse strand, counting down.
TTCGTTGACAAAAGTTATAATTTATAGACAAGCGCGCGCACTTTCAAATTACTCGCCTTTCACAAGTCGCAGCTGGGGTATTGTGTTGCTAAAAGGGCGCTCGTTTTCCACTCGACAATTGCCGCGGAGAGCAAACTTCAAATCCGAATAATAAATATGGCAAGTTGGAATAATTTTTTCCACCGCCAAAACTCGCGCGCCATTCATTCGTGCGATATTGCGAAATGATGACTATTGTGCGGATAATTACGCTCTTAAAAAGCAGTTGATTAAAGAAAAACCCGGAAGCCATGCGCGCTGCCGTCAACAATCAACAACTAAGAGAATGGATGCCCGGCGCATCGTCGAGAGCGAAACAAAACAAAACGACCACGGCTGATCCTTTCATCCCCTTTCATCTCAACGCCAACGACGAAATAATTGAAACTGTCTTCATCTATCAGCATCAGAAACACCCATGCGCACGTGCAAACACATACCGTGGAGGGCAGCGCACAACGGCCAACATCTTCCTCTTCTTTTTTTCTATTAAATTAGCCTCCTTTGAAACGCCACCTTTTTCCTTATCCACCGCGCGCGTCCGACCGTTTTACTTCTATTTGTGTAAGTAAGTAAAGTAAAGTCAGTTAAGTGCAGCGGTGTGTATATTTGAATAGTATATTTTATCTCGCCGATGTGATGGCAAGCAGGCGCCGCCGTCGGCGGAGGTGGAGGCTGTGCGGTTCAATTTTCTCAAGTGCCTTTTCCGCAGGCGCGCGCTTTCTTTCCGTTTTCCCTGCCACCGGCCCTTTATCTCCTCAGTGCCCATTGATGATGCCCCTGTCGTTCGTGTCTCTCTCGCAATGTTCAATACCGCAAAATGCTATGACTATGTGATTACTAAAAAGTATTCAATATTTTGCCAAGGATTACAACAATCGCCATTTTTGATGAGCACACAGGACAAGATAATTAAGGAGCGAAGGGCGAAGCAAGCAAGAGCCAAGCGATCTAATTATCCTTCAAACGAAGTACGTTTTCTTTTAATAAAAACTCGGAGGAAAATATCGTATTTACCTCCGCCGTAATGATTGGCATTGGAGTGGAGGATGAGCGATCAAAGGGCCCGTTGCGTTGCATCAAACCTAATTAATTTGACTGCCTTTACCTTGCCCTGGTCCTCCTGGTCTTCTCCATATCGAAATCCAAAATCAAACAAACAATTCCGCATTAAAATGTGCGGTTTTTTTCCGGTGCGTATGCGGAAGAGAGAATTTTCAATTACACGGAGATGCAACGAGCAACGGAGTGGAGGTGTGTATCTTTTCTCATTATTTCTCAAAGAAAATGAGTTTTTTTAATTGCTCGCTTCGGTCGCTCGCGAAAAACTCCACCGCCAGTACCGCGGCAACGGCGAAGAACAACATTAATTACAACTATACCAGCGGCGATATTTTCACGCCGGTGGAAACACCACGCGTGGTTTTTTAAATTGTACTACGCTCCCACAGCCTGGCTGCACAATAAATCTTTAATATCTATTAGTTTTTTGCTGCGCGAAAAAGAAGCGCGTAAAAAGCGAAATGGGTTTTTTGATTGCAGCGCGCGGCGGCAGATTAGTTGCGGTCCAAGTTTTATCATCATCATTATCGTCGTTAAAGTTTATAACTGTTGAGCGATTTTGATTGATTCTATAGCAAAATACATCAATTTTTCGCCCATTGCGCGTTTAAGTAAGTATATGAACTGAATCCCGGTTGAATGGCGAATGGTTGAGGGCAGCCGTTTGAAAAATGACGCATATTAACACCCGGCCGAGCATTATTCGTCTCTATTTGCAACCGAATAAAGCCATGTATTGTTCTTACATTCACGCACGCGGCGCGCACAATAAAAGAATACCAAAAATAAAAGGCGAGATGAAAATATAAATATAAAATGTGATATTGTTGAAATCCCTCTCGCGCCTCGGTTTTTTTACAACTGGATTATAAAAATAAAATGATGCGCGCCGCTCACCCGTCGAGCTGTCGGTCCATTTCGTCTGAGGGGTGAGATTTTTATGCGCCTTCGAACAAAGAACAATGAAACAAGGTGCGAGCAAATGCCAGCCAGCAAGGAAGGAATCAAATTAATAGTCGCCGACGACGAAGGTGACGCGCGCGGTCGAAGCGCGCCTTCCCAAATCTCATCCGTCCGGACCAACCGAGCAAGCCAGGACGAAGGAAGACGAAGAACAAAAACGGCCGGAGCGCGCAAAGATTGATAGGTAAAGTCAACATTTTGTATTAAAATTTTCCGAGCCATTATGAACGGTGCGACGAGACACGACTACAAAAGAGGGGCAAATCCTCCACACACCCACACACTCTGCTGCTGCTGCGGGGGTGTCGTCTCGCTGCTCAGCCAACATTAATCTACCCTTTTCGATGTGGTATATATATTTAGCCAAGCAAAGCGTTCGCGACGATGAGCAAACGCACCGCCGCGCCGAGCTGGCGAAAGACAAAGAGAATGCGATCGCTGCAAAAATGCAACTCACAACGCGAGAGGGGTGGATCGCAACAAAGACGCAATGAAGACGAGAGCGGCAGCACACAGTAAAAGCGAAACAAATTGATTTCGACTCATAAATCTCGCTGGTATGCGCGCGCTCCAGCAGCAGCCGCTTGTTCGAAGGGTGCGCGCTGGGTATTTTCATCGTGCAAGTGAGCGTGCAGAACAAGCGTGATTTTTATGCTCGTCGCCGCGTATAATTAAAATCATCGCGCTAATTATCGCCGTTCGAACGCTACCAAACGAACGCGCCCGTGAAGGATGATAGATAATTTATCGTATTAATAATCTTAATAAATTTCCTCTAGTCGCTTTTATTAATTGCAATTAAATTCCGAGTGCTATACGTATTCATTATGAGGCTAGTTGGGTCTAATTTCAGATTTGCGCGCATCTTTCTACAGCGCCGCTTGATACAATTTCCATAAATTACAATCGCAAAATTAATTCAAAACCGCCGCCGCGTTTTATTTATACGCAATGTCTATTGTTATTCATTAACGAACAATAATAAATAGCGCAACGAAACGAAAACGCGCCGCGGCGAAGAGTTAATCATACTCGAGTGAAATTTAATTAAATGCACGAAGAGCAAACAAACGCACACATATAATAATTATTCTATTACACATTGGTTATAAATTGTATATTACGAGAAAAATGATTTTCATTATATATTGACGATAATATAATTAATGAAAATCCATACTGGCACTCTTGCACTCCTTGAAATTCTATATAATTTATACTAATAATAAACGCGTTTTAATTGAGGCGGTGTGAAACGTAATTGAAATGCATTAAATATAGCTTGATTTATCGAATTTCATTTTCACGCCAAACAAACATTTTTAGGTGTGATATTTAACCACCAAAATGCATAAGTATTACGAGCAGGACAGGACCAAAACATATTTTCGTAGTCGTTATCTCGGTGGATGCAAATTTATAGTAAAAGTGCACATTTTACGAGCGTCGCTCGCTCGTCGTCGTCGTACTTTGCGGGCGTGCAAATAACGACGCAAGGGGACATCACCGGCGAAATTATTATCGTCTTCATCTTTATATTATTGTCGGATCTTGTAGGCGACGCGCAGAGATATGCATAATGAATGCAAAATTTAGCGTTGACATCAACGTTAACATTTCATCAACGCTATATTTTTATTTAAATAAAATATTTCTCAGAATCTTTCGCATTTCATACAAATGACAAGTTTTTACTGGGTCAAGCTCCATGAGATGACTTAATGTTTTTTCCAATGTCATAAATTATCCATAAATATATAGATTTCAAGTTAATTTTATCATTAACTTAATTTATAATAGGTACTTTTCGGGTAGTAGCATAGAATGTAATAGAATAATTTATTTTTACGAGCAAACAACCAAAAACCAGCATGAAAATTAGAGCAATGCAACTGAATATCTAGTATGTGGTTCGCACATAGACCTCGTCAGCGTGCTCGTCGTCGGCCGGCAATAATGAGGGTTTGTCATGCACAGCAGGAAATGCATTAATGCAACAAACTCACGTCCTACATTCCACCCACCCACACGCACATACAGCTGAGCACATACAGCCTGCATTACGAAAACCGCACAGTAATGAATTCGTCGCAAAACGAAACGCGAAACGAGAACGATGACAACAAATACATTACTAATTATCCATTTCAATTGCACACTCCAAACGAAACGGCACACGCCAAATAATAGAATTTGCATTTAATTGCAAACTTGACTTGTCGCCACTATATGCATATCCCCGTACATTGTAAACACTCATTTTTTCTGCAAACTGCATGCGAGTGAGTATGTGTCCGACAAAACGAAGAAATGAAATTCCGCCCCCCATCCATGCGCATACATATATTATAATGTAAAAGCCTTCCAACCCTCAACCCTCTTCGGCCGCTCTTCGTCCTGTTGGCTGCCTCAAACATCAACGCGTTCTACATTTATCAGGGCGTAAAGACTCGGTAATTTCCCTCACACCCCACCCTCCAGCAGTGCCACGCCGACAACGTTATAGTTGTAACATGATCATATTCTGCGCCGCCTCATATCATCATAAATGTCATACTGATATCGATCGAGTACGCACCCCCCTGCGCGCTGTTAAGTTAAGGCAAGGAGCGAACCACCACCCAACACACATGGGGCGCTCTTATCGGATGATACTTATGAGTTTCCTTTCCACTAATTGAGCCGGAAATTCAGGCATTTCTTTGTGTTTCCACCCACATCACTCTATCACTCTATCCACCCACCAGCGCTGAATATAGTCATTAGGTTTTATCAATTCGGTTTTTTTTTCGTGCTTCTTCAATTCCATATCCATTTGGATTTCGATATAATTTCCAACCGAGCGTAGTAGTAGGAGGGCGAGAGGCAGTAAAAAACGACTAATCGATTCGCAGCAGGGGAACGAACCGCGGAAGTGGAGTTATTATAATACCAAGTTCTCCAGGCTTTGCGCCCATGCCTTTGATCAAACCGTTTGTGTGTTGGCGGGCTAGAATGTGCGCGCGTTTTGTTCGGCCGCGGCGCGGGCGGCCGGTTTCGAATCGAAGGGGAAAATATGCAATAATGCAATCGACTCAAGCGTGCACAAACTCCTTCTTCCCCCTTTCTACTTCTTCTTCTTCTACTTCCTCAGTCGATGGGCATTGTGATGTGATGATGTGATGAATGAAAATTCAACTCTGCAGGAGGGTTCTGCGTTTTGTGTGAGCGTGGCTTGAAACTATGCGCAAAACTATCGCAAAAGGAAAGTCGAAAGTTATTCGCCCTGCGCGAGGGGAGCCGAGTTCTTTTCTTCTATCTGCCACCACCGCTCCCGCCCAAAACTAAACTTATGAATTCAAGAACGGCACGCATCAACCCCATGCGTACTCGTAAATCATGAACCATGCGTGCAGCGGGAGGTGTATGTGATTTTGCTACGTGCACGCAATCGATGATGTTGCAGCACAGTTGTGATTTTTCAATAAATTTATGCTTGCGACAAAAACGCAAAAAACCCGTCCGGAAATTACAGTCTAGCAATTATATTGTTTCTTGGAACGCCGGAGTCGATTTGCCTTCCTGCAGTTCGTTTATATTTATCCATTGCAAGAAGAACCAATCGTGATTACGATTACGAGCGCAGTGGTAGCGAAAAAATAATATATGCATGAAAATAAACGCGTCCGGAAATTAACGTTTCCATTTTACGCTGGCGTGTAAGAAACGTGTGTTAAGGAAAAACTCGCATGCGAAATTGTGGAGGAAAATGCCGAATACAAAATGCCCGGCGCGGGGCAAAAAAAAAACTCCGAAACGCCAATGCGAGAAAAACGCACATTAGCATTTACATACCCTACCTACCACCACCGCAACACATCCTGCCAGTTCAGTCCAGTCCTGTCCGGTGGCGGTGGATGGAAACATTATTGGTTGTTTGCGGTGGTCAACGCGCGTGCGGGCGGGCGACAAATGCGATTTTCATCGTGCGCCCGCCTGAAATTGCGTTAGCTATACTAATAACTCACCCGCGGATCGATTGGATTGATGCACGAGTACTTTTTGTCCAACGCACTGTAACCAAAATCAATCTTATCATTCAATTCACAATTAATTTCTTCTGCATCGTTTAGGATGATAATGAAAAGAGCGTAAGAAATTTCAATGACATTCCCCACGATGTCGTCGTGCAAGAAATCACTAAATATGTTAATGACAGCGTTGAGCACTAAGCGGAATGCATGAATATTGTAATTTCGTACCCGGATCACTATTATTAACAAGCGCACGACGGCGGCGCAGTTTTAAATTAAACGTTCGTACACATCATACTATAATTATGCCGATACGGGGAAACTTCCCAAGGTGTTGATGGCTCTCTTGCTTTCTCTCGCCGGATGCGGAATGATAATTAAAGACCTAAAAGCAGTGAGAAACACCGAGTCAAGAAAGCGCGCGTCGTGTTGAAGAAAACGAAGAAATTGAGTGACATGACGAAGATGACGGTGGGGAAACTACCCTCCGTTGCTGTAAGCAAATAAATACCAACGGCGGCGACAACGCCAATGATCTA
>JARJDR010017363.1:0-28818 GCA_030264135.1 Myllaena sp. GC000078 | reverse complement strand
TCAATACCAGCGCGTAGGTGCGAACGAGAGAGTACGATGTTCGTTCTCTCTCGTTCGCACAGTGACAGTGAGAGGCACTAATCTGTCAAACCTATCCGGATAATTTGCACGGAGTTTACCTGCCTACTCCGAATTAATTCCTATAGAATAACAATAATATAAACGTACAAAAAGTAGAAAATAGATATTTATATATCTTATTTGGCGAGTTTACTTTGGGAAAATACTCGAAATCTTCAAATCTCCAAGCTGTTTGTTTGTTATAAACGTAGCAAATGGCAGCAGTCGGGGGATGCTGCGTGCATGCACGACCACAGGTTTACCATTCACGCATCACCCTAATCTGCTTTTCATGCTTTATGCTCGTCATATGCTCAATTTGCCATTCTCTCATAATTCAATGCGACCGTCTAGAGAGCGCGCGCATGCCGCCGGTTGGATGTTTCAAAATTTCTAAAAATATAAAAGCCCATTCTTCTCCACTGCTGAATGCATCGACAAGAGCGCCTCTACTCTTATAATATATAATATGCATTCCAGAGGAAAACGTGCTCCAGCTACGAAACCGAATCGATGACGATATGTAGGAAGAAGAAAAAATCGTCAGGAGAAATGTATGCGTGGATATTTTCAGATTTCATGTAAAATGTAAACGAAACTCTTCTAATGCTCGGCCTTTTGACTATAAATACCTCACACTCACGCTCTAATATTTAGAACAAAACCTGCCAAAAAATAATTAAACATCATTCGATTCGAATAAGAAGCATTTGTCGAGCGTCAAGTTTTTACTATCTAGATCATTTCCAGTCTTCCGTATAGGTGAACAAACCCAGTCCATAATACAATTTAAGCAGTCTTACATGAAGATACAAGGCAAATTGTATTTTATATGAAACCCACCCTCGAGTTTAGCAGGCTGCGCTGAGCATTTTTCGCCTCTCTCGAGGATGTGATGCAACAACAGCACGAGCGCGAGGCGCACGCGCCATGCGTTGTCGGGCGGGCTGATAGCGATCGCCTTTATTGCTCTTCACCATGCGCGTATATCCTATATATGCACGCATGCGCGCGTGCCGCAGATAGGATGTGTGAAACAGAATAGACTGGCGGGCGAGGGGGCGGGCGGTGGCGGATAAGGGTCACCTGTTTTGGACCATATGGAGGGCGCAAAACCTGGCGCAGAGTTTTTACCTTCCTCCTCATCTTTCTCTTCTTCTGCCTACGCACAACCGACATTATTCTGTATCATCACAATACTGCTAATAATATTCTCAAGTATCCATGCATCTAAGTAACAAACAGGACTAGCATAGATTAAGTAAGTACTTAACTATATTCCAAATAGATTTTGTAGGAGTCCTTTCAAGTATTGGTGAAAAATTATTAGAAATTTTGAACTAGACCTCTGATTACGATGATGGAAATATTCTCGAATATTCGATGCGCCGCGAAATTTAGGGCGTGGGCGCGTGCGCGGTGGTAAGTAATCTGATCCGGCAGCTGCTGCCGGTGCAACATCCGTTTGCAACGCGCGGCGCGGCGCGGCGTCTTCTTCATCGCCCCCGAAACATCCGAATTTCGCCGCCTTCCTCTCTTCACAGTCACGCACATTCCCTCTCATCTTTACAATGTGTGCATTGCAATTGAAATTATAAACTCAAATGTTTCCGAATAAATAAGAACTACAGCAAAAACTTATCACATTTATCAAACATCCCCAAATGTCCACAGTCCACAGCATCTGTATATGTATGACAAATATGATAATCAAAGCAAACTTTTGCATGAATGCATGTAGCCATGTAGCAGCAAGAGGAAACAGTTATCCTGCACAGTCATAAAACCCGATTCCGATTCCGGATCCGAATCCGAAATTGGTATCGCGCTGACAATGGCAACTCGAGGCAAGCGCGATGCGTTGCCGGCGCCACCACCACCACCACCGCCGCCGCGCATCTGTCCCATGGCAATGGCAAACATCGTAAAATGCACGTAATATGAAACCAAACCGACGACGACGACGCCGGACCCGTGCCACTTTATATCAAATTGGAACTGTGACGGCCGCCAGCCAACCACCCCGTGCGTGCGTGCCACATAGGTATTTACTGTGTTTATACGCCGGATCCAACAGTTTATATTGGTACAGAGGATATGAATGTGTAACGCGTAAATATGATACATATTTGAGGAGGTAGTACGAGCATTGTGTCAGCAACGTCGGAAGCGACACACTCACATCCACACCCACAAGGTGGGAGCACGCGCGATGACAAGACACAAGGTGTCTGGCGAGGAAATGTCTTAAAGCTTAAGAGAGCGTCGAATTGAATGAATACCGTACAAAAAATCAAACAAAAACTACACTCCATGAAAATAGCGCAAATCGCAAACCGACGGAGACAAGGTTAGATTAATTCGGCATGAGTGGCGGCGGCGCATAAGACATGCAAGCACGCTCTCCGGCTGCGCCAAAAACAAACTATAATTACGAATGGTTATTAACACGGAATGTCTGCAGCGTGTGCGCAATATTAGAGGCAATTAATCAAGCGACGGCCCTGTTTCGGACCAACGGACGGCGAATGAGCGCGCAAAGGATGGATCTATCTCACGCCAAATGTGCTGAATATAATCACAGGGTGTACCCTGCGCCACGACACGAACGCTACCACCACACGATTTTATATTCATTAATTATGTATATTCATTCAAATGATTTAATTGTGCGCACCGTCGAAAATAACTCAACCGCAATGAATTAATTACGTTCGCTATCCAAAGAAAAACTTAATTGGAAGAAAATGAAATCGCAGTAGGAATGAGATTAATTTCGAGCAAAGTGACAAAAATAAATGGCAGCTGATGGTGGTCCTTCATTAGCTTACAACTAAGTCTGCTGCTGGCATCAATTCATTCATATACAGCGTAAATCTCCAAGAAAACGAAATGCAATACGCCGTCATTTTTTTCCACCGGTAATTTCCAGAGAGGAAATATGATAAATTTAGACAAAATGCATACTTGCAAGCGCATTGCGCACATTGCGCGCGCCCCGATAAAAATAGCTGCGCAACGCAACTGGGTGCAAATGCGACACGAATCGCAGACGCGCCGAGAAATCCACATTTCAAATGAAACTGGCACATATGCCACACCAAAAATAAGGGTAAATCCGACGACTTTCGTCAGAATTACAAGTGATACCGAAAATAAAATGCATAATGCACCCACCCTCGTGGAAAAAACAACAAACATACGCAAAAAACTCACCGAAAAAATGAAATAAAAACCGATAGCAAAAAAACTACTAAAAACAAAGTTTAAAACCCTATCGGAAAACCAGAAAAGGGAAAATTACCCACCAAACAAACACCTCCACAAAATAGGGAAGAAGAACACGCATTATGGAGGAAACATTTCCTATTTTTTTCGATCGGCAGTGTTTTTACAAAACCAACCCCACCACCAGCATGCTGGTGTTTCCACGTGCCATTGACATTTATGGGGTTTGTGACTTCTTAAGTATGTAGTTTTTTACAACCAGACTGAACGTTTCGCCTGGAGAACGTATCGGATTACCGAAAGAGTAGTATCGCATCGTAAAAAAACACATATGGTTATGATTTTCTGCATTAACTTCTCAAAATTTCATCATGTGACGATGAAGAGATGCCTACCGGAGGAAAAAACTCATGGGAAGATGACAGGTTGTGACATTTGTGTCAAATTATGGTGTCGAAATGTTAATTTATGCAACAAAAAAAAACGAAAAATCTTAATGAATCCTAATTAAGCACTCAATTTATATAATCGTCCAAATAAGAGAAGTAAAAAATGTGCTTGAGTAATATCGTTATGAAATTGAAAGTGCAGCAAGCATCTGTCACCGCCGGGATTTTGGACAGCCACAATATCCACCTCCGCAAACAAGACGGTGTCGCGCATAAGTTTTGCATTCACCGCGCTTGAGGTCGTCGTTGGGTAATCTGTGCCCGAATGCGTTGATGCGCGATGCCAACCTCCTCAGTGGGGTTGCACGACACCGGAAGGAGGCTGGCAGTGATCAGAGGAGACATATGAAGCTTAGCGGACGACGCCCACGGCCGCCTCCATTACATGCCAACGACAAATTCGAGGGGCAGATGATCATCATAGAATGACTGAAACTATTAACGAATCGCAAAAGGAATGCTTTATTTCATCCTCGCCACGCGCAAAACATCGAATTGAATATGCTCGGGCATGAATGAGGAATCGACGCAATAAAATGTCCAACAGCCTACCTCACTCACATCCGATTCAATCATCTTTCTACATCTGAACGATTATATGCATACTGATATACCACTGATATATGCACATGGCGGCGGCACGACCGACGACGCGGTGAGTCATCCGCCGAAGGAGACAATCCATCTCCGCGCACACAGCGCTCTGCATATATGTTGTCGTCTACCGTCCATCCACACACACACGCACACACAACGCGCGTGCATTCTATCCATGCAGCTTTTGTCTACCGTCATCGGCGTGGCGAGATATGAAAACGTTGAAAAGGTGTGTTGCTTAAATGCATACTCAATCGCCTTCGCAACTTTCATGAATGAAATCAACAACTTCTACGCGCGTTCTCTTCGTGGGCCGTGGAGGATATCCGCTGCGGCGCACAATTTCTTCATATTTACGTAATTCCGCTTCCAATTTCCTTCTCCAAGCGGCGCACCATTTCAATCATCATCAGTATGCGCTACATATGTTTATTATGATTGCATACGTTACACCTGACTTAAATAAATGAGTTATTGAATATGGTGGTAGAGAGTCAGTCGTCGGGACGGAGACACCGGTGCCATATAGGGCAAAAGACAATCGATGTTCGTACATTGTACTCATTGTACTCACGTGCGCAAATGTTCTTATATGCATGCGCATCGGAATTGAAAATTAAAAGTCGAACGCCCACTCTGGCGGACAATGTGACGTCGCCGTCGCCGACTTCTTCACGAAAGCCGTCGATTTTTTTCGTATGCGCAAGACGCCGGCTGCCATTATTATTAATACGTCGGTGCATTATTATAATGGGAAGTCCGGCAGACGACTGCTCGCGTTGACACAATAAACAATAACAATAACCATAACGTCGACACACGCCGGCGCGCATATAGGTAAGTACTGCACCACGCACGCGCGCGCACACACAATTAAAGCATTTGCATATGATATTGGTTGAAACCTGTAGCCAAACATAAATAAAATAAATTTTAAGAAGGTAACCAACTGAATTTTCTGATTCCAGCCGTAAAACGTTAGCTACTACGCTTTACTTGAGATCCTAGATAATATTTTCTATGCACAATCCTTTGTTTATTGATTGTGATCGTGCGATGCATATAAACTTCATTGTTTAATTATTACATTTTCGGTTATACGATCATTGTTAAAATTAATAGTCACCCATAAAATAATATAATAAACGATACCGTCATTGTCTTAAGCTATTAATTCCAAATTTATAAACTTTTATACATTGCACTTTTAGCCCTCTATCAATTTGCAATGTTTTTACGTTTTATCGCTTCTCAAATTCATATAATTACTCAGAATGCAAGCATGTAAGCTGGATATATTATTGTAATCAACTCGCAACTACCTACATACTCTTTTGCAAGTAAAGGACAACCCTATATGAAATAAATTCATCAGAATGTCGGCCTATTGGCATAACAATTCTAATCGATGATTACCAACTCCATAGACTCCCAAGAAAAATAGAAAGCAAAATAAATTCTTATTTATAAGGACAAGAAAAAAAGTCGCGCACGCGACACAGCATTCGATAACATTTCGTAACCTTTGCGACGTCGTGGGGTCGAACGGGGGCGCTAAACGAGCAACCACCGTAATCACCGAAATATCAAAGCCGAATTTGCTACCCAACTGCCACCGAAATAAATAACGTTTTCCCTGGCGAACGTGCACAACTGAGTAACCCTCGTACTTGCGATATAATGCGTGCACATGTTCTTGAGATATCGTGCTGCGGAACATTTTTATACATTGGTGGTCGGGGCCGCCCGCAATCGATCGCAGAGTTTATGCATGGGGTTGAACAACCGCTTAAAGTTTAAGCGGTACGTGCGTGGCGGTCGGTCGTTTGCCGGCTAGCAGATGGAAATTTGCCCGAAACCAATGACACACATACTAATTTTCGAATAAGGGATTAACAGCTATACTAAGAATTAAAGAATATAATCATGATTTTTGTCGCCAAGTAGGTATTTATAAAGATTTCGGTGGTGAACAAACGAAACAAGCATTTAAAAATGTAGACAGGGTGGTTACCAACCCGTCAACAACCACACTGAATGCGAATCCTGCTTGCATGCGGAGGTACTTATCGAGACAACTGAAAAGCAACGAAAAAGTCGGGCGCACCTGGCTTGCGCCCGTGCCGCAAACGAGATTACGACACGTGGTAAATATACTCAGCCTATTCATACATCCCGCCTCCTCCTGCGCATCGAAAATAGTGGAAATCTACACATTGTTATTGGTGTAGGAAAATATTATGTTTGCGCTCTTGGTGAATAACAGAAATTTTGACATTGGACGTAAATACGCATGTATAATATAATATAAATATTCCAGTTAAAAATCCTGTGCCTGTGCCTCTGCCATGCATGTTATCGACAAGCAAAGAGTATTTGAAGATATTGAAGAACGCTAGCCACATGCCACCTATTTACGCGCGCACAACTGGGGTGAAAAAGGATTATTGATATAATATTTGCGCCCGTCAATGGGTTGCTTGGCGCGAGATTGTCGCTGCTCATTGTAAGCGGATTTATGATTGTCAGCGCAAAATGTACGAAACGCGATTGAACGAGAAACGAAGCATACATTACGGGGTAAATCATTTCCAACCGTCATATTATACATCCGCCGCATGAATACCGCAGGTGACAAAAAAGATTATTTGTACAAATCTGACATATTTCTACTCACCAAATATTTTTGAAACGATGACCTGATCATGTTGCTGCTGCACTGCTGAAACCCTCTCTGCAACAAATAAATAAAACATAAACTAGAATCAACACATTGCAGCATTGCAGTAATCATCAAAGCATATAAAACTTTTCCTCGCTTTAATTATCAACGCGTCCGATATACAACGATCCATGAAGAAACGGAAGAGCGAAAACGAACACACGCTAAAAAGGGCGATGTCGTATGCCGTCAAACGCGATAATTGCGATAACGCGAGCGCGCCACGCATTCACAAACAAAACAATAATCATAATCGTAATTAACCGGACGGGACGCTAGCTCGCGCAAGCTCGCGCATCGCAGTTGGAAGACAAACATGCACGTAGTAAAATGATGCACTCGTAAAAATAAAAGCGAAACAACGTCGACCACGCGACACACGAACGTAACTTCTGAAGTGTCGTTTAGACGAAAACGAAGAAAGGGCCACTGCCCGAGGATGTTGTGTGCGATTCGAAAACGATAAGCGCACGCGATGCCAATCTGCACATCTTTTCCGTGGCTGCGCACATAAACAAAACACGGCAGTAGAATGACATAAACACAGCATTTTTCATTCCAAGATTTGTCGCGCACTCGCACGAGATCCTAATAATAAAAAATAGTTCACCCGAGTACGCAAGGAAAACGCCAGTAATTAACCGACAACCAACACAGCAAAAGCGTGCGGAAATAAATAAGAAATAGCTGAGTGCAAAACTAATTTATAACGAAATGTTAGAAAGAAAATGGTAAAGTGACCAGAAAGTATAATGGATTTCTAGCAGGTGAATACAGCTAAATCACGACGGCTGAAAAACCCTAAAAAATCACTTTAAATTGTAATAATGAAAGAAAACGAGATAGAAACGTTTTCGCTGAAACAATAATAACAACGCAGGCAGACAAGTCGCTGGTCGTTAACATCGACAGGCGGGCGCGAGCGACTTATTAAGCGCCGCGCACAACACAAACGCAAAACAATCGACTAATAAATGTGGAAAACAAGCGAGCGACAATAATTGTTTAACGCCGCAACCGGTGTCGACGGCGTCGATGGCGGTGGATTTCAGCACGCTCGACTTCTTTCCGACTCGCGCGCGTGCGCCCGTAAAAACCGCAAAACAACCGGCGCCGCGCCGATGCAGCTGGACTCGTCACTAGGTATATGTAATCAGTAATTTAACCAAACCATAGCGCACCGATAAACAAATTCATACACTTCGTAGAAAATAATTCCGGTTCTCCATTGAATTAAACCTAGCAAAAAAAAAAGACGCCCTCCCTTCAAACTACCCGCAATAAGGGTTGCGCACAAGGGGAGTTGCGCAAACACGATGAATAAGTAATTTAGAAACAGCAAAAAGCGCAATTGTGAAAATTGATTGATGACGGCGTTATTACGCGTGACCGCGACCCCTCTATCGTCCCTAATCACTACAGCTACGTATGGATATGTGTTTCAATTAAAACTTCAACCCGTATCCTTAAGTTACATACTTGAACAATTATCATACTTTACATTACATAATTGCCTACCTGCGTTATTAAATTCGGAAAATTGATTCAATCGAAATGTTAAATGCATGGTTGGCATGCATGTTTACACGAAGCAAGTGCGATAGTAACTATGTAGTTAATGAGGGTGTTGACCACCATCAATAAAATCATGTTAAAAAATGCCAGGAAGGACTACCTATTTGCATCCACCCTCCTCATTCGCAACCACCACATTCGCGCACATCGATCGCACAACTTTGAACCAACTTTGAACGAACTGCGCTGTATGCACCGGGCCGATATAATAATGGCAACCTTAAGACCTCGAAAGAAAGGTGGCAGGTGCGTGCCTGGACGCACATTACTACCATTACGCTGCTGCCGCAGCAGCAAACACACAACCACGCAACCGCAGCAAAGTGTAAACGCACCGCATACTACGCACACCGTGTGCGTGCTATTCAACTCTTTTTCGTTCATAGAGCGTTTTCGCTTGCACATTGCCACTCTACTCTTCACGCTACAGAGCCTCAAGTCTTCTCGATCTTACTTACATCGTCCGTGCGTCCGTCCGTCCGTCGTCCTATTGCAAGGAACATAATGTAGTCAAATCGTACGGTACTAACTAAACACGCGCGCGCGCATTATGCAGTCATGGCCGCGACGATCACGCTGCAACAACAATAATGTTCAAATCCTCAAAATCGCATAAAAAAGAACTCAAATGCCATTCCGCGCAATTTGCAGTCAAAATAGAAACATTTAGCATTCCGACACGCCGACGATAACAATAATTCCGAGGCGCGTCTCCGTAGAAATACAATTTTAATTGTTAATAATAATTTTTTATGATTTATGACGCAATCGTGTTTCGACTGCGAAATGCAAACGGAATGCGCAACAAGTAAATATGCAGGCCGCGCACATTCACAGAGCTCCCAAGCGCAGTCGATTATAATTTACAAAATTAATAATGCGTTTAATTGAATTCGCCTGTGGCGATTGGCAACGATGGTTAGGTATAACAGCAATGCTGCACATTATAGACGTTGAGTACGAGATGAATAGTAGCCAAACGACCTTGTCGCCATCTTTAAAACACGATCAAATTGTTGTTCATAGGTAGCAACAAATTCCTTTGGTGACGCCCTGGCGCCTGCCGACCGATGGAAGATGCACGCAATGCAACAACCTGCAAGAAGACAATGTGGAGGAAAGAAGACCAGCCACCGTCCTCGACTTCTTCTATGTCACGTTTCATTTTCGTCAAACACAGCGAACAATTGCGCGCGCGCGCTTGATTTTAACAATCTCGACATTCCAACGCGTATCAGCATTTGATATTCAACAACGCAAACGCAAACGTCAGCGCAATAAAAACGTCGAAAAGGGCAAAATACCTGCTGATGACAACAATGCTTGGTGCATGCAACTAGCGGGTACGGAATGCCGCGGCTGAACAAACAAAACACCTGTCTAAACTTCTCGGGCGCAAGAAAGTAGCGCGCAAACAATTCTCACCTTGCGTTGTTGGTGACTTCGTCGTGCGTCCCGTTCCGGAAGCGACGATCCACACTCTCCGCGGCGCGGTGCACTCTCCAGAAAGGGGGCGGCTGCCAGACTTCTTCTCCTCTGGTTTAGTCCTCTCGACACACACACACAATTCACGACAAAACGGGGGCACGTCGAAACCGCTTGCGTTCACATCATATGGTTTTGGCGGCGGCGCACCACGACGGCGGTCGACAAACGTACGACAAGCACAACAGCGACGCAAAGAAAGCACGCACTGAAAGGGCACCACGGCGACAAGATCCAGGCCACAATACTGATTTACTCAACAACGGAATGCACACACGCACAGCACTGCCTGCAAATTTCAATCGCTGCGCCGCATCGTCCACGCGAAACGCATCACTTGTCAAATCCAATCGAAAGGCACAGCAGCAGCAAACGACGACGACGGCGGTGGCGGCAACAACAACAACAACAACAACACGGCGGACGGTGGCGACTGCCGTGTGGGACCGTGAAGGAATCGTAAAACGTATGTACGCACCATGCACGCACACTGCTGCTGCTGCTGATGTTGCTGGTTCGCGAGAGAGAAAACGTAGCGTGGCGCGGCACACATGTCCTCCGCGCGATGAAGATGGAGCGTGGTGGGTATCAACACACGCACACGAGAGCGGTTGTGTAGGCAACCGCAGAAGAAAAAGCAGAAGAATTGCCGCTCACGCGTCGCAAAGACGATGACACGCGATGCTGCTGCTGCTGCTGCAATGGGGCAGTAGGCTACGTCGCCACATCGGATGTATTTTGCGCACGCAATTAACCCCTCGAATCGCGATTAGGATACACCACGGTACACGCACTTTGGCGGGCGCATTTTGCGTACGTGCGTACGAGAGATACGCGCGGTCAACTGAACAGCCATTGTGGAGAGGTGTAATGGATGTCAAGTCAATAATAACGCTTGTGATAACGCATTATTGAATCGACCCGATTCTAATTTGCAATACGCTGGACAATAGAAAGTGTGGTCAATTGGATATAAGGCGCCATTTCGTCCAGGGATTCGAATACTGCAAAACATCCGGTTCCGATCCGAGAAATAAGAATATTTTCGCTCAGAAACGAGGATCACGCGCCCTCTCTGTATGTATAAAGTAACTACATCAAGCTCACCAATTTATATCAATTGAAACCTTATTAGAATTATACAAAACAATGCAGATAATAAGTTTGAAATATCAAATCATGTATGTATCGCCTTGGTTTCAGCGTCATTACAAGAAGAACTTGCGGCGACTTGTTTCCATTTTATGCCGTTTGCCCTGAATAAGCCACTCATAATCCCCATACTTACTATCAAATGTTCCTTTTTGTAGCGACTGCAGTTTAAGCGTAAATCTCGGGCCCAACTCTTTCAAAGTGGTTCGCTTCCCTTCGTTATCAAAATTATACCTAAAATCAAAGAGAATCTGAACACACTGTTTCAAAACACATGTGAAAACTTACTTATAATGACGGAAGAAAATAAAATCACGTTGATTATGGAAGGTGACGCAACGCTGGCCCTTAAACTCCGGATTGTAGTGGAACAACGCGCCCAGCATCCTACCAATGCCAAGACCCAAACGGGTGGTGAACTGATTGAGAATCACCTCCGGCCGGTGCTCCGAGATATGGCGATAGTTTTTGCGCATCTCGGTGGTGATGCGCACGTTGCTCAGCTTAAAATGTGCTGTCGGACCGTCCGGCAAGTGGATGACCAAGAGACCGTTCGGTTCCCTTCGATTCTCGTTCACTATGATGACATCAGTATAATCCTTCTCTTTTGCGCTCTTCACTATTTTTTTAACGCCTGATCGATTGCGATATAAGCTCGTCGAGTTTGGAATGATGCGCGTCAATTCCCGGCCGAAAATTCGAGTTTTCTACCAGATATTTTGGGTTTAATACGACATGAAGTGAGGTGTTTATCATACTTACTTTTGTCGGATTATCTGAATAAGTTATAAGAATTTTTGGCTCATATGAGCCTTGGTAGTAGGTGGCGAATTCATCATTATCTAAATCGGCGCGAACCACTTCGTTCTCTTCGGTGGCTAAATCATCGATGATCGTCTCATCCTTTTCACGCAACGAGTCTAAAGTGTGCGGGACCTTCTTCGGAACACCATCTGCTTTTTGTTTCTTTTTCAATTCTTTCTTAGCCTATCCAAACAAAATTTCATATTGAATTTGATGGTTGTTGTACTATATGTATAATAATGCCGATATTTACCTTTTTTGCTTCCCGTTTTGCCTTCTGGTATTGTGCACTGCGAACAACTTTGTTTTTGATGCTATTATACCTAATCTCCTGGGGGAATTCCACCGGATTTGATGTGGACGGCTTATTATCATCTTCATCATCTATGTCTTCTACTTTTATTTCACTATCGTTGAAATCTTCGAAAGTATCTTCGAGATCATCTTCTAGCACGTGGACCGACATCGTTGACAATAGAAGTGAGGTTATGGAAATAACCAAGCCAACTTATGATGTACAGCGAAATTTAATACCCCATATCTTAACTATAGGCAGCCATGTTACACGGTTAGTGTCCAGTTAGGGCCGAATTACTCTGGTTAACCAGGTTGTGTAACCAGGTGGAGACCTCCAGTTAGAACACACGTATTGAAAACGGCGAGCTTGATGAGGGTTTTCTTATGTTTCAGTTGCTATTTAGCATATAACATACTAGTTTGTTTAACAAATGGGAGTGTATCCAAGAAGACGCACGGGCGAATGCAAACTGTCGTCGCAGTCAACGCAATGCATTACAGGCATTCATTGGCCAGCTTTCGATCAAAACTCCACGCTAAATTGACAACATTTTGTAATCAATGACCATTTTCTTCTCTCGGATCTAGAAATTAATTATAATCGGGCAACTTAAATTCATAAATTTAATTTCAAGTATTCGGCCGTAAACATGTCGCTGCCGGCAGGCGGTTCGACGCCGCCGTCAAAGACGCATGAGGAGGTGACGCCTGACCGCGACGGGAAACAAGAAGTACCGCCAGAGGTGTTAGCTGTAGCTAAGGAGATCCTCGTATGCTGCGAGCCGAAAGACAAGTGTAGGTCACGGTCGCGGAGCAAGAAGAAGTGTCGTCCCGGCAAAATCACCAAGAATGGTTTCTTCAATTTCCTACGCTGCGTCCGACAGAAGCACTGCCGCTGGTCGGCGGTGAAGGTCGCCGTCGAGGGCGCGAAGCTGTGGTGCAAGATGTCTGCTCGAGAACGCAAGAAGTATGACGCGTGCAAGCTTAAGGGTAAGGGTAACGCTTGCCCTGCAAAGCGCAAGAAGCGCTGCCGCAAGGTGCAAAAGTGCAAGTGCAAGAAAAAGAAGAGGAAGAGGAAGAAAAAGAAGAAGTGCGCCTGCAAGAAAAAGCGTCGCCGCCGAAAGCGCAAGTCTTGCGCGCCCAAGCGGAAGAAGACGGCGTGCAAGCCACGTCGTCGCAAGCGCAAGAAGAAGAAGAAGAAGTGCGTGCCCTGCCTAGGCCTGTCGCGGTGGATGGCGCGCTGGAGGCCAGCTGCGATGAGGCCTGAAAGGCATTATCCGTCCTAAGACCTATCGCATAGTGTCACTGTTGGTCTATGCAAACTCCTCACCATCGCGTTGATGATGCCGTTGATGCCTAGACCAACAGTGACGAACAACAACAACGCGTCTCATGTCAAGCGGAGTCCACCCAGAAATCACAACACCCACCGCTTGTCACAATGACGAACACGGCAAAGACGATAACTTTTATTCGACATTCACTCAATCATTGGTCACGACTCCTGCTTCCGTCAAATTCGACTGTTGTCTAAAAGCCACCCACATTATAAAATCTCTGTATATTAAATTTTACAAGATTTCCATTACCAATTTTAATTCTTTTCATTGTCGTATGCATGGTTTCAACGAAGAAGTGTATGTAGTTTTCCAAACCGGAACCGGAAGACTCAAGGCTCTCAAAGGGAAAACGTAAATTCTGCCGATTTGCAATAAAAATTGCCAAAAATGAAATGAAATGTATACGCTATATGTGTAACACGTTCCATCTATTAACATCTCAAATATCTCATAGATTTAGTTATCGACAGCAAAAGATATTATCCGAGATCGGGATGCAGGCGGTGGTGAGACACGTTGCGCACGGTGAACATGGCGTACTGCATATGAGCTCCGTACGCGCGCAACTGCCAACAGTGCTCGGTCGGTCAATGTACGGCAACCCAGCACTTCCGCCCTTCTCCTTTAGCTTCTCGAGATACGCCTTCGCTTTATCACGACGGGTCGTATCCTTGGGCTTGCCATTCGCCTCGTCCTCACGACCTCGGCCCCGGCCGCCTTTACCATCTTTGCCCCCTTTGCCTCCTTTGCCACCTTTCCCGCCTTTACCTTTCTTTCCACCTTTGCCACCAGCTCCATCCGCATCGTCATCAACGCGCTTACCCAAATGGTATTCAGCGCCCGGCGGGTAGTCCTCATGGGAGTACTGCGCCGCACGTTCTTTCATCTCGGGTTCGGGGTCGGGCGGCGGCGGCGTCGTTAAATGCAAATCAATATTATTTTTGCCGCCAGCCGTGCCTTCATACTTCTTACCAATGCGCATAACAAATACTTGTCGTTTGGGATCTGATATCTCCGCGTAGCGCGTACCATCATCCGCTGTAAAGGTTGGCGGGCTAACGCACAACTGGTTATTCTCCAGCGCGCCATCGCCGACCTTGAAGCGGAACGGCGTGTCCTCTGTGGGACCGGGCCGCATGTCCACCACTTGCGGGCGGCGTGGTCGGGAGCACGGTGCACCGCAAGCGCCGCATGTTTGTGCACAGGGCGGCCCCATTAACTCTGGTCTTGATTGCTGGGAGCTCTTGCACGGAAACGGGCATTCACCGGTGAGCGTCGGCGGCGAGGGGTAATTCACCGGACATGGTATCTGTTCGGGAGGCTTCTCTTCGCGCACGCGACAGCATAGTGAACCGTTCAGACCCATGTTCACTTGGTAGTTGGTCGTTGATGGGTCTGGCGCATAGTTGGGTTCGCTTGCGTACATCATTGTGACAGGTTGCTGAAAAGTGCACTCGCAGGATGGTGGTAGTCGCGGCGGTGGTGGGCAGATTGGTGGTGGTGGACATGGTGGTGGTGGGCAAGGTCCACAGCAAGGTGGCGGTGGACACGGCGGCGGTGGACAAGGGAAACAGCATGGAGGTGGCGGACATGGCGGTGGACATGGTGGAGGCGGGCTGGGACATGGTATTGGATGACAACATATTGGGCATGACGGTGGTGGACATGGAGGTGGTGGGCAAGGTGAACACGGCGGCGGTAGGCATGGTGGTGGTGGACATGGCGGCGGACATGGTGGCGGTGGGCAGGGTGAATAGCATGGTGGTGGTGGACAGGGTGGTGGTGGGCAAGGTGAATAGCATGCTGGTGGTGGACAGGGTGGTGGACAGGGTGGTGGACAGGGTGGCGGACATGGTGGCGGTAGACAGCATGGTGGTGGCGGGCAGGGTTGCATTTCTTGTTTGAGATGAACACAGCACGGTTGCCGAGCTGGTTGACCGGATGGGCACGGCGGACACGGAGGCTGCGATGGATCCGGACATGGTTGAGGCATCGCGCCCTGGATCACAGGGCAGCATGTTGGGCAAGGTGGCCCATTGCCTGGGTCCGGTTCCTGCCCACTGTTCATGGCATTGGGGCATGCTGTGGGGCAATCGTGCCACTTTAACGTTTCTTGATTTGCATTACTATAGCAACTTGGTGGGCAGAGCGCTGGTGGAGATGTACTCATCGCATTGATCGCTTCAATCTTCTTCTTTTCCAATATTTTGCATTGTCGCTCCCATTCCGCACGATAAACAGATGGACACGTCGGCGGACATGGCACTGTGGGACTACACGAACCAGGCGGCACTTTATTCTTCTTTCTTTTTTTACCCTTCTTTCTTCTGGAGGAAGAACCCTTTGAGCTCTTGGACTTTTTCTTGCCCGTCGGTATACCATCTGCTTCGGGCATTGAAGGCATTGGTGTCGGGTCTATAGGTGGATTGGTCAGCCCGCAAATCTGTGGCGACGCGCACGGAAGTTTTGTCGCTCCACCACATTGGGTTGGACACGCACCATCATCCTTTTTGTGATAATTCAATCTGTATTGCGCCTCATTAGCTTTATAGTCGATGGCGTTCTGATCCATGTTCATTTGAAAATCCGTTTGAATATATTTCCCATAGCAGGACATCCTCACCGAGGCGCATATGAATCCCACCGGTTTATTATTTTCAATTTCAGTAAGAGGAAATGCGTTACGGATTGTCTTCGAACTACCAGGCACCGAATCGGTCATCTTGTCACCAGCACCGCTAATCAACGCTTTGAACATTGTTGTGAGCGGAATGAGCGCAATGCCCACCAAGACCTGCATCTGCATACCGCACTTCTTCGATTGATAGACTCGGACATACAAATCAAACGCCTTTGCCGCATCGATGGTCTGCTCTGGCGTCAGCGTAAATAGGCACGTCTTACCGAGGTTGACTACGCCGGTGGTGCAAAGCGGCTGCGTAAAATGTTTGGCACTCGGCTCGATGGTGATCGGATCGTTGTCCAAGAACTGGAAGTCCACGCTTGTCTTGCCATTTTGAATGCTCGGTTCGACGTTCTCGTTGAACACCACGCGTTCCACAAAGAACTCGAGCAGGAGCATGTGTTCGTTCTCCTGTTGCCTCAACTCCTTCGCCATTGCTTCGAGAATGTGGTTAAATAGTGGAAACGGGTAAAGATATAACTAGAATTTAGAAATTTTGGTGCAGAAATAAAATGTGTACTGAAGGAATGACAAGATGCAATGTATCACTTTCAATGCACGTCAATTATGCGTCAATTGATGGTGAAAAATTGTCATAAATAAAGAACGCATAATATTTTATGAGGCTATAATTTTCACATCGCACGCAACATGTTTATGTTCCCAGCACCCACCCCGAAAAACTATCGGCTAAGACATGCGAATCTGAACACGGTCTCGGCTGAGTTGCATAGCCCCGATGGCTATCCACGGTGCACGCAGACCACTGTTGGATTGTACAGTTTCCCACTGAAGAACACCTGCGAAGAGTACAAGATCCGAAAGGTCAACGATACGATCTTGGATCGCTGGACGAATGCATCACGAGCGTGGTGGATTGGCAAACCGGGAGAAGATGCGCAATTTATGTTTGATATGCACATGGCTACCAAGGATGAGAAAGAACTTGATCCACGGTTTATGTTAAAAAGTAGTTATTTATTAATTTATTAACCACTATTCATCATCATGATAATAATTTGATTAGGTTCATTGTTTCCGAGATCCTATCAATACGAAATGGACTGTATCGAAACAAGACGTCTTCAAAAGTTATTCAACAAAATGGAAAAAGATGAAGAAGATCGTGTCAAGAAGAAAGAAGCCCATGGGGTAGCTCCCTGTATATGCACAGATGAAGAAAAAGATACATCGGAGAAAGAATCGAAGTCTGACGAAGAGCATGATGCAAGCCGGTGGCAGAAGCCTCCGGACGTGTTCGGCAAGTCACAGGAAGATCCCTGCAAACGACGGGAAGAGTTTCAAAAGTATGGGCAAACATATCAAACCGAAGCGTGTCGATTTTACTATGAAAAGTATCCACCGCCGCCGCTATCCAAACATCTGAAACGTTTTGCCAAATAGCTGACTGACATACAATCAAAATTGACAGCAACACAAATTCTCAGTTATATGTAAAAATTCTGCACAAATTCTTTATAAAATTCCCAGTTGCTAATCTCATGTAATAAACACCAGCCATAGTAAATTCAACGTTCTGAATCATGGAGAAGTTTGCCAATGACAATTTGATACTGCTCGAGTTCCTCGTTGATAATTTGTGCTTCGAATATAGCATGCAACAGAGCATCAAATGCATACCAGGTGAAACGTGCATCGGTTTTCAATTTCTCGACAATGCCCCCATCTACGTGTGCGAGGAAGATTTTGCGCCGCGAAATCGAAATTATGCGGACGGGTGCGACGGTTGCAGCACAATGAAGAACGGCAAATCATGCCTGTTTGCACTGAGCCCGCCGCAGGCTGAGGATTGCATGCGGCAGTTCGACATCTATGTGGAGGTGTTTCGCAAAATGCGGCCAGGCACATTGCCTGATAAGATGGTGCTCGGCGAGTCGCTTATCTCAATTCTGAACCTCTTCCAAGAGATGGTTACCGCGTTCAATGCAAACACCGACGATGCGCCCATTGCAAAAACGCTCAAGGACTGCTTCAAGATTCAGAACACCAATGGCGAGCTTGTTGGGCGTATGGGAGTCTACATACGGATGTCTACCTTTGGCAAGCTAATAGTGACACAATTCCAAATGAATCTGCAGGATAAGTCGGTGGAGTTTAAGGCGAAGGAAGGGCATTATTTGTTTACATCGAAGACTAAGAAGCCATGCCCGGGAAAGAATCAAATTATGGACACTGCCTCGACGCTGTCAACAAGGAACGTATTTGATATGCCATGCGGCAAGCCGACAGAGAGTGCAAAGAGGCCTTGCTGTAATGAGACGTATAGTTGTCCAAGACCGCCGCCATGTCCACCGCAGCCATGCCCGCCGCCATGTGGAGCTCCACCGCCATGTTCAGCTCCATGTCCACCGCCACCATGCTGCCCACCGATGCCATGCATGCCGCCGCCGTGTTCACCTTGCCCTCCGCAGCCATGTCCGCCACCATGTCCGCCACCACCATGTCCTCCACCAGCATGCTGTTATCCGTGCCCACCGCCACCTTGCCCACCGCCACCATGTCCGCCACCACCATGTCCTCCACCAGCATGCTGTTATCCGTGCCCACCGCCACCTTGTCCGCCGCCATGTCCGCCACCGGCATGCTGTTCACCGTGCCCACCGCCACCATGTCCACCACCATGTCCGCCACCATGTCCGCCGCCATGTCAACCGCCACCTTGCTGCCCCATGCCGCCATGCTGCAACATGCCTCCATGCGCGCCACCACCATGTCCCCCACCCTGCCCACCGCCACCATGTCCACCACCACCATGCTGTTCACCCTGCCCACCGCCACCTTGCCCACCGCCACCATGTCCGCCACCACCATGCGGACCGCCACCATGCTGCCCGCCAAAGTGCCCCACATGCGGTCACTGCCCACCATACTCGTGCCCAGCGTGTGGTCAATATACGCCCTCGCCGCCTATTGAGAGTCCCTGTTTGATCTTTCAACGCCAGCAGGCTGTGTTGCAGCAGCAACAAAAGAACAACATGGAGTCGCCATGCGTAGAGTGCGGCTTAGACTACAAGGAACCGCCGCCGCCACCGCCGCCCGAGTGTGATTACCAAGAGTTTGGCGCCGAGATGGGCGGCAACTCGCTGATTATCCGCGTGCACAAGGATAAAGCCAAGGTGGAGGAGGTGTGCACGGAGACGTGCTGCTGTCTGCCCGGCGGCCAGCCAAAGACAGGCATGTACAATGCTAGTAGCCCTTCGCCGTGCTGTTGTCCTTCGAAAGATAATGATGGTAAACGGTTGGGCGGTGGCGCTGGTGGGCCGTGTCCATCGTGTTGTCCGGATAACAATACGCCGTTTACTTTCAAAATGGGCGGCGCCACGCAAGCGACTAATAATGTGGCGGTATTTTCGCCCACTACGGGAAAGTTTGGTGGCACAGTTGGGACGTTAGCTGACCCCACCAAGGAGGTGTTTGTGCTACGTATTGGTAAAAAGAATGAGAGCGCCTCCAAGAAGAATAACATGGAGATTGAGTTGTGCACGCCAAGAGGCAAGGTGTACAAACCGCCACAGAAAAAGTGCGAGGTTGAGCAGCAGTGTGATCCTACGGAGGAAGACCAGCCAAAGGGCAAGAAGGGCAAGGGCAAGGGTGATAAGAAAGATAAGGGCGGTAAGAAGAAGAAGTAAAGAAGAAGAGAAAACAGATGATTGGCAAACATTTGCAAACTATTCCCGTGATCTCATATTGTTTGTAACGGCATTTCAACGATAAAGACCTATTTAGTTAGGTATTTCAATTATATAGATATATTGTTGAAAATCAAGAGCAAGTTTGCAGACTAATTAAAAGTTTGACCTGAAATCATTTCGAGTTGTTTGTTTAAATTACAAGTTGGCCGTGAACCGCGTGTCAACAAATTTGTCAGTCATTCGAGTAATAGCCATCGAAATTACACGTTGCTACCTTTCCTTTCCTCTCCTTCTTTGCCCCCAAATTTTCCTTCATTTCGAACCCAAAATGAATAAGTTTGTGACCGAGAACCTCATCCTCCTCGAATTCCTCGTCGACAACATCTACTTCACCGAATCGGTGAAGTGCAAGCTGAAATGCATGGAGGGCGAGACGAACGTGATGTTTCAGTTTCTTGACAACAAGCCCGTCGTGATCAGCGGCGAAGAGCTAGCGCAATCATCCGGCGCATGCCCGGGCGTGCGTTGCGGCAAATCGTGCCTCTTCTCCATGTCCACTGAGCAAGGCATCGAGGCACTGGGCAACTTTCTCATACACCTCAAAGTCTACCAGAAGTTCCCGCGTGGCGTTTTGCCAAACACCATAGACGTTGCGTGCGGCGAGATCTGCGTGAGCGAGCTTTTTCAGGATCTGATGGAGAGTGCAATGAGCGGCGCCGACAAGGCATGGGTGAAGTGCCAGAAGGAGACGGTGAAGCTGTACCAGTGCGGCGAGTGCGCCGGCTCGGTGTCCTGCTACGTGCGCATGTCGTGCTACGGCAAATACATTGTGACGCAGTGCAAGATGAACATTGGCGATTTTCGCACCGGCCAGCAGCAGCATGCATGCGATGATGCGCAACCGAAACAGACCAAGTGTCTGCCTGTGCCTGGAGAGATTGTGCCACCAGAGGCGAACGTTGCTGCGCTTGCAAAGCCCGCCAAGATATTGAACAATGACCCGTGCAATCAGATTGACCGTGTGGTACAACCGTACCTAACGAATGCAGCGCAAGGCGACTATGTTCAAGGTGGTCAAGGTGCCAAGGAGATGGCCTATCAGATGGTAGGCGCAATGCCAATGGGTCAAGCGCAGTATCCATGCCCGCCGCCAGCACGAACTTGTCCTCCGCCGTCGTGTCCGCCACCGCGTCCACCCTGTCCACCAGCACCACAACCTTGTGCGCCGTGCCCAAGATGCATCACACCCTGCGCACCATGTCCTGCTTGCGCTCCCGTCTCTAAATTCCCCAAGGAGATGGAACCCAGACCACCACCGCTGCCCAAGAAGCATAAACCCATTAAGAAACCGTCCAAAGACAAATTAATCTTACGACTAGCAATGCCCAATACGGAACCTTGTAATTGTCCATACGAGTTTGAATTCGTCACGCCGGCGGCATGGCCGCGCGAGAGTCTGGGCAGGCAGTGTCGCGATGCGCAGTGTGATTGTAGGGATTTCCCTGAGAACTACCTGATTGAATACTACGGCAAGCTTGCACTGGCGCAGTTGATCAGCAAGAATGTGGCGGAAGAGATGCGGCGTGAACAGATTTACGGCATATGTCCGGTGGGCGAGTTTGCCAATAAGCCGCGCGGCAAAGGAGGCATTGGGGCGTTGCTGTTTGAATGCTTGGGTGTAACGCAGTTAATGTCGGACTTTGCCAAGGGACTGCTCGATGGCGACGGCCATGGCGGCCGTGGCGGCCTTGGTGACGATGATGACGATGATAAGAAGCGAAAGAAGAAGAAAATCAATCAGTTCGGCGGTGTAAACGTGCCTGACAAGAAGCCGAAATTGTGTATTTGCTATCCCTGCATCCCTTGCAACCCATGCGGACCGTGTTACCCATGCGGTCCTTGCGGCCCGTGTGAACCACCAGTCTGCCGGCCGTGTTCGCCGTGCCGGCCGTATTCGCCGCCCATCTGCCGACCGCCGATCAATCCGCCGTGCAGGCCATCGGTTGGCTCACGCAGTCCGTGCGTATCCATTTGCCCACCGTGCGGCACCAGCATTTGCTCCAGCCCAACTGGGACTACCTACAGTCGTTGCAGTCCCTATTAGAAAATGTATGGATTTCAAAACAACCCCCACTGAAGACAAAACCCTGTTTTGATAATAAAATTGTTGTATGTACTCTATATCAATAATTTTTGTCATGGTTACATGCGGATGACAACCTCCGACAAAACGTCATTTCAGTTTCCTCTCTAAATTTTCAGTGGATCAATTTTTTGGTATACCATTTCATCTTCATTTCATTCCGTTAAGACCGTAAATTAGCAATGGCCGACGAAGAAGATGTTGAGGGCGAAGGTCCGCAGCCAGAAGAAGGCGACAAACCGCCGCCGGATGGGCAACCGCTGGAGAAACCGATATACAACAAGCAAAAGCTTTTTCTGCTGGAATTTATCATAGACGACCTCAGCCTGGATTTCTGCAATGCCAAGCAACTGATCTGCTACGGCGACGGCAAGACGGTGATCGAATTCAAGTTCCTTGATATTGGTCCACTGCGTATTATCGAGGACGATTTTATGCCAGTGCGTAAGCACTACCTCGAAGGCTGCACCGGCACCGGTAGCGTGAAGAACGGCAAGTCTGTGCTGTTTGGGCTCACGCAAGCGGAGGCCGAGGACGCGGCACAGCGTGCCATCATCTACAACGAGATCATCAAGAAGACTCACAAAAAGGAGTACCGGCTAGGGGTGTGTATGGTGCGCATTATTAATCTGTTCAAAGATCTGCTGCGGTTGGTGGCAGAAGGTGGCCGGCCCTATTACCATCGCAACGTAAAGGACTGCTATAAGATCAAAGATATCACAAGCGGCGAACTGGTTGGACACATGTTTGCATATATTCGGCTTTCTTGCTTCAACGAGATCATTGTGAACAAGGTGAAGAAGGATCCCAGTCAGGAAATGGACTACGCCGTGGACAAGGAGGGGCATTATAGCTATCGTTATAATAAGGGAAGCAAGGAAATGGTGGAGCCGCCGTGTGAATGCAAAGCGAATGTGGTGACGGACGTGAGTGAAGAGCCTCCGTGCAAGTGTCCCGAGGAGTTGCCAGCGCCAACTACTTGCCCACAAATCTACACGGACAACCAGTGCGTGTTTGATTGTGCGCAAAATCTACGCCCGTGCCAGGCTTGTCCGCCAACGTGTGCGGAGAATCGAGCGGCTGGCAAGGTGCGCATCCGAGAGTTCCCTGTTATGAAATCGGCGCGGTCTTCGAAGAGTGGCAAGAGTGGAAAGAGCGGCGGCACCAAGAGCGGCGGCACCAAGAGCGGTGGCACCAAGAAAGCCAAAAAGAAATAATTTATTTGAAGTATATTTGAACGCTTTTCAAATTAAATATATCGATTTTAAACCATATTTCTCTATTTCTCATATGTCTTAAACTTATAGTCGCATCAAGCTAACTAAGACCGAGTTACCATGTGTTGCAGAGAAAGTCAAGACCAACCGAATGCTAAAAACCCGATCGAAAGCCATTGAGTAAACTATAAAAGTGAATACACGGACCGTTAATAAGTTTACTTCATGGGACATTTATATTAAGATGTTAATCAAAATTAAAATTATAAGTAGTCAGCAGATACGCAAAAAGTAAGCCTTCTATTTACGCGGCGTGCATTTGGGTGAACAGTCCACATACTTCGGAAAGTCATCATCTTTGCATACTGGACTCAACTGGCAATTGGTTGTAATAAGCGAGCCGAAGCACGTCAATCGCACGTAGACGCTTATTATCGCCGCATCATCGCATGTGCTCTCGGGCGGCGACGTGAACTCCACGCTATGGTGAATGGACTCGGAGAACACCTCAGGCGCGCGCGCCGGCAGGCTGGCCGGCCTCTTCTTCATCTCATCGCGTTCAAGCGTCTTGCGAAACTCATTGGCGTCACACAGCGCGCACACGCACTTCATCAGATTGGTGACCGGCAGCGTTGCCCAGCCGAGCGTAATATTGCCGTCCGGTGTGTTGCGAAACACTTCAAAATCCACAATGAACTCTTTGCGCGCCTCGTCCATTTCGGCCGCGGTCAGCGAGAACAGCGACGACGTGCCCGTTTTCTTATCGGCGCTTTCGCGTAGAATGGGACGATTTTGGCAGATCGTGTACGGTCCTTGCTTGAGGAAACGAAACGAAATGCAATTGGGACCTTTATAACAGCGATTCATGAATTCCGTGCAGTAGGAAAGTTGAAGTTTATCGAGTATGAGTTCGAAAAGGAAAATGCGACTGGGTTCTTTCTTAGCTGGTGCGGCTGGTTCTGCAGCGGTGGGTTCTTTGTCTGAGGCAACCTCCGCGGTCGCTTCTTCTCCCTCGGCAGCCGCAGCCGCATCGACGTTTTCTTCTGCTTCGGCGCCACCGTCCTCAGAAGGTGGAGGTGGTGGTGTCTCGGTTTCAACCGGTGCTACAGGGTCGGTATTCCCTTCCGACATCGTAAGAGCGATCTTCTGCTTGATGAGCGCGCGAAATACTTTAGAATTTTGATGTGGTGCTTTGACGCAGTGCTATGACAGAGTCAGAAAAAAGATTCGTCATCAAAACAAATTCCTAACATAAATACCTGGTCATATCTATATACTTATAGCAAAATATTCAATTTGAGACACATTTTAAGATTATTTAAATACGAAATTCATTGCAATTGCCATTGCAGAAACACTTGTGAGCACTTGTAAAAAATTTCATCAATATTTTCAGTGACAATCTCTGCCGCAATTGTCATTGTCACATTTCTCAATTTCATTCATTTTATCATTTCCGACCACGATTTAAAGACACGTCGCCGACCAAATTTCATCGCATCCAAAACCAAGATGAGCGCCGATAAAGCAGCGAAAGCCGAAGAGATCAAGAACTCGGAGAAGATCTTCATGATTGAGGTAGTCATTCAGAAGGTGTTTCTCGACCTCATCGAGATGTCCGACCTCACATTCAACAACATGGAAACGTGCCTCTCATACAAATTCCTCGACCATGGCCCATTTCGCATTTGCGAGAAGGACTTCCGCTTCATGAAAGAGTCGGCAAAGTGTGTCGGTTGCGGCACGATTAAGAATGGCCACTCGACAATGTTCCCGCTATTCCCCGAGCAGATCGCTGAGCTCGAGAAGAAAGGATTCAAGCTAGACGTGGAGGTGCTAAAAATGTACAAGCCACTACCACGCACGGTGGGCGTCACCGAGGTGGATATGAAGCAAATCTTCAAAGCCGTAATGGAGACCATGCTCAAGAAGTACGTGGACACAACATCGAAGAGTATGAAAGCACGCTATCGGCTGACCGACGAACAGGGCAATCCCGGCGGCTACGTAGATCTCTTCGTGCGCCTTTCGAGCATGGGCAAGGTGATTGTCACCAAGTTCCAGATGGACACCGCGCATGAGTGTATGGAGTTTCACTCCAATACCGGCACGCCATACACGTATCAAAAGAAGAAAAACGTTGTGGACGATTTTGTGTGCGGGCCGTGCGGCCAACCGACACGCGCAATTCCGCCGTATGAGCGTGTGTCGAAATTACCGGCCGGCTTTCCGGCGTTCAAGGTAACTGCTGAGATGAAAGAGCGACTGCAGACGCGACGCTATCAGGAGTTGGGCATTGAGCCACCGCCGCCGCCACCACCAAAGAAGCCAAAAGGCGGTAAGGGTGCAGGAGCGGCAAAGGGGAAACCATCTGCGCCGTCACCACCGCCGCCGCCACCAACGGGTGAAGGTGATCCGACAGAGAATGAAGGCGCTGAGGATCCGGC
This sequence comes from Myllaena sp. GC000078, assembly GCA_030264135.1. Taxonomy (NCBI): domain Eukaryota; kingdom Metazoa; phylum Arthropoda; class Insecta; order Coleoptera; family Staphylinidae; genus Myllaena; species Myllaena sp. GC000078. The sequence continues at coordinate 2,966 of JARJDR010017363.1, read as the reverse complement.
AGAAGAGGAAGCGTAAGATTTATAGCGGTGAAGCCACTCATTTAGTGACACTAATCAATAGTTATAGAACTATGGATGATGTCATTGCTTTATCGACGCGATTCAGTTCTAACAACATTAAATAAAAATCTCACCAATTGAATTCTTTGACTTTGACTAAAACTTTTTCCATTAGAGTACTCCTGATTGTTTGTACACGTACTCCAGGTTGGGAAACGCTGAGATAAAGTGTATAACGTAGACTTAAATACTGATAACAGTGAATCAATATTAGAATTAGAAGATAAAATTTATTCAAACATTTTCTGCGTTTCCAGTGATACATAAATATGTGTTAGGATGCCAGGACCAACAGGAGCAGAGTGGCGCAGTGGAAGCGTGCTGGGCCCATAACCCAGAGGTCCGTGGATCGAAACCACGCTCTGCTAGGTTTTTAAATTTTCAAAAATTATTTTACACAATAATATTTTAACTACAACATTTATGGCTTCTGAGATATCTGACAGTATCGGAAACCGTCTAGACAAACCCTTTATTGCCATCGGTGCGTGATCCTATTGTGATTGACGGAGTGTTAAAAAAAATTTCATAGGAAAAATTTTTAATTGAGGTGAAATTGCTATTTATTCTCCATGAGTCACAACTTTCCATGACTAATTCCTCAGCCTAGAAAGTACATATAATATATGTTAAGAAAATTATTGGATGATTAGTCATACATCAGGGGAAAATGTAAATCGAAAATCGAAAATCCGATTGCGAAAGTTCAAGAAAGATGATTCAACAGCCGGTTGATCTTGCATCTTGCATCGTAAACTCGTGGGAAAAAGTAGGTTGCTTACCCGAGTAGATTTTGTAAGCGCGTCGTCAATGGAAGCGAAATGCAAACAATGCGCACGCCCACGATAGCCACGACGCCAACGACGCGACGTGCCCGTAACACAACCCACGACGCAAGGTGGCCGCCGTATTGCATCATTCTCGAAAATTTCTCTGAGCAGGCAAGCGATACAAACATAGGTGCGTTTATTCATTCATACGAGTAGCATGCATACTTTGATGTTCTTCCTACTACTTCCTATCACTACCTACGAAAGTCTACATACATACATACATAGATTTAGTACACTAGATTATACCTTCTTTGGATGAAATTATTACTGGTTTTGAATTGATTTGCTGCAATCAAACTACATCACAATGCTTAAATTCGCATTTGTGAATTGTGCGAAATTCGGTGAAAACAAACGTTAAAAACGTTGGGAAAATGATTACGATTCATTTCCAGTTGGTATCCACGTGCCGGCATTATTGCATCATCGCACCATGGTGCCATTCATGTGGGAACTGAATCCAACGGCCTTCCCAACTATTTTTGCACATGCATTACACACACTCGGTAGTAATATTCAGTCGGTGGAATGCGTATGATGACCAGCAACTGCCGGCAACAGACACGTTTTCGACGGACACGGAGACCGGTTGTTCGCCGGCTAGTTATGGTCAGTGGTCAGTATCTGCTTCGTGGCGTCGTGGCCGCCGTGGCCGCCGACCGCTAGCAAAAAATTCTCACGTGTATGCCTTCCTACCGCCGCTACCGGCGCCATCACAGTGTTCCCCAAAATTTCTTGATATATCTCTTATCAAATAATTTTGCAACCTGCGGAACCCTAATCATTTGTATCAAGTTGTTCCCATGTATTTTTCTACCTTTATTTCAGTACTACATGAACTGTCTTATTGTGAGAAGCACCGTATGGAAATCCAACGAGTACTTTGAGAAACACTGACTTATCATATTTCATGCTCATGTTCGTATGCTATCAACGTACTATTCGGCGCAACGCTCGCTGGCGCTCGCCGAGTGAAATACTCGACTTGGAACGTTCGCTACCAGCCGCGACGCCAGTCAACATGAGTTCCTGAGGTTCCCGAGTTCATTTATAGTCGACACGTGGTAACGTGTAGACGTCGCCGACGGAAAAGTCGCACCAACGCAACGCACTGATTTTAAACGCGTCGCCGCCGCCGGGCCGCCTTGTGTGTGAACTTATCGCTGTGCTACCCTGTTGTGTATGCATATCGCACAACGTGGTCTCCAGCGACACATCCGGTCCGACGTTTTTCATATAACCGTGTAATTAATACTAAAATTTGCAATATTCTGATATTAATCAATATTAATTGAAAATTCTATTGGAACGCGGACAAGTGAAGTGTGCAGTGTGGTTTCTAATTTATATTTTACGTGAAAGAATATAAAATTAGACGAAATTAAGCGTTCGTGTCTTTACGTTGGCTGCTTTTAGTGATCGATAAATGGTGAGTTTGCACTTTACATTCGCCGATTGTTAGAGTTGGTTCGCAATTATTGGTCATTATTTCCACCTGTCTAAATTGGCATTAGGGACGGACTACTCGCATGTATATGACGTCGCCCACATTTTCGCGCAAACCAATGGCGCAAACTATTAATACGTTGACATAGTTTTGCGATTTGGGGTTAGTTAGCACGTCACTTGATGTCAATAGACGTATGTGAAAAAAATACGAGTCTTCTTAGACGTTTTGAATATTTACAAATGTAATTCGGTATGTGCCTATAAGCCGTGGATTTGTATACAGTTTATTTATATATTTTAAATAAATACGTACGTCTCGTGTGTGTCTACTAGTAAGCATCAAGAAAAACGAAAGCAAAAGTCTGAAAATAAAAGTTGCGCCGGCGAAAATAAAGTGCAATTAGTGCGTTGCTAGTACGCTGGCGCTATTTTCAACTCGCCCGATTGGATGCACGAAGTTAGGAATGGATACAATGTTTTTGCGATACCAAGTGCCAAAAATAAAGGATTAGCTAGTACGTACACATATTTAATTCCAATTTATTATTAATATCAACTATTTTTAGTGCATCTGGAAAATTATGTTTTTAAATTTACTATAACTATTGAACTGTTCTTGTTCAG
>JARJDR010017336.1:0-23432 GCA_030264135.1 Myllaena sp. GC000078 | reverse complement strand
CAGGATTCACGTAAATAGCCGGGGCTCGGAGTGTAGCGAGCGAGAGATAGGAGTATACAAAGCACTTTGCGTCCGCGCCTAATGGTCCTCGGCATCCAGCAGATTTTCCCATTCCCTCACTACGATTGACGTCTGAATACACCGAAATGCGATTTAATGCATCATAATTAACCAAAATATTTTATTAGAAATGATAATTTGCAAAGTTTGGCGGATTTATCTTTGGGCGAAGAGAAAAGTGACAATATGGTGGTGGTAGGTGGGAAAAGTTTTAAGTTCAGCAAATCCGAGATCGTTAACTGGGAAAACTCTCTCGCGACCTCACCAAATCGACGAAAACGTATCGACCGCCATGCGCACATCCCTCTTCCTCCTCCCACATGGTTTTTTTTTGGCCGGCCCGCACAACTAATGCCCGAACATAACCGGCGTTGTTCTTTTTAATACACAGAGGACGTGAGGCTCCTGTGCCGGTTTAACGCGCACGCCTCGCCAACTTCAAAAAGATCGTATGCGCGTTCCACCTGCTCGCAGGATCCAGCCAAGGTCCTTTTCCTCCGCGCACGGTGTGGAAATAAAACAAAATTTCCGCAAAAATACAGGACACGAATCGGCTGCCGAATTGCACAATCCCGAAACGGGAAAATAAGAAAATACGTAGAATGCGTATTCAGACGATTTAATGAATCGTCCTCGCTGGCAGGTGGAATTCATTATTCGTGGGATTTAATCAATAGTTTCGATTCCGGGTAAGGTAGCATGGGTCGCATTGACAAAGTTGCAAATCCTATAATGGTATTGATGCTCAGAAATACGTCGATCACGTCGACGTCGACGACGGAAGACGCTGAATGGGGAAAATCGGAAATGGGTTGCCCTCCCGTTTTCAATTGATAGAAAGATTATTTAAGTTTGAATGCAACGAATTGGAATTTTCCGTGCGAAAGGGTTTGCTTGTTCCTTGTTCCCAATCGCATTCTTTTAATAATAATGAAACAAGCAGGACGCCAAAAAAACTAGCTGGAAAAAACATAAATCACCAGACGCAGAACGCAGAACTGAATCTAGCACAATGTGCGGCGACTTGGGTGTTTCGCATTTTGTTTGTAGACTTTTTTTCTGGCTATCTGTGCCACACCGCACACACTACATACGTCACGCAGCCGAAGCGGAAGCGAAACGAGCCGAAAAGAAAGAATGCCGAGAATTGCGTCGTCCCTTACCCCAAATAGAAGCGTGTTTTATCACATCCGCGGATCGATTTGATGGCCCGCCCCGTCCTCATCCTTTCCGTCCCCGATAAACCCAATTGGATTACGAGCGAATGCACTTAAAAGCGAAGCCAGGTTGAGTTTTATAAAAAATTTTGTATCATTTATATTTATCGCAATCATTCAATCATTTAATCCCATTAGGACACGGGCAGCGTGAATCAAGTGGATTAGTAAGCAGCGGAGGAGAGAAGTCAGAGAAACGTACGCGGCGGCGATTAATTGACCGCTGGACGGCAGCGAATGTCTTCATTAGAAGATCCATCGCATTGCAGACGTGTCGGGCACGCATATGCGTCTGTGCGTGTGTGGCATATCAATTAAATCAATCGATATTTATTTGTATATAACTAATACCAACAGGCGCGCTGCGATATAATCGATTTCGTAATGCGATAATTCGACGGTGGAATTGAATCGCGGTCGATTTCTTTCCCCCGCCGCGCATCATATCAAACACCTTCATCTCGTATAAATACAAGATTCGGTTCCATTCGCATTGTGGGATGAAATTGAAATATATTGCGGCGGTTTTTTTAAATAATTTCTTCCTTCCACGGCGCGCGGATCGATTGGTCGACCGGTGTCGGGCGTGTTGTGTATAAGGTAAAACGCAGCGACGCGTGCGTATATCAATAACGGTTCATGCCGTGTGATATCATCTCGTTTTCCTCCTGCAATCTATAATTAGGTTTCTATTTATAAGAGATTATAATCCGGCGCTGGTCGCCGTGGCCGGCTGAAAGTATATACGCATACGCCCGCCTACATGCCTGATTGATTTCGTAGATCGATCTTCGGACACCTTCGCCGTAGCTAACAAATAATAATAATAACGACAAAAATTGCTTTGTACGACGCAAAATTCTTTTTTATTCACGAATCCTCACAAATAAATTCTGATTTAAATTCACAGTGCGTTCGATTGCAAATTGGAGCCGCAAATTAAACAAAGCACGTTCGATTGAATAAACCCGAACAAAAAAAACGTATTTACCTCATTATAAATAATTTCGCTACTCATATATGCGTAGCACCATTACGACGACAGTTTCTAACGTTAAATGTAGATGTATATTACGTGGCGTGCACATATTTCACATGCTAACAATGTTTTATGTATACTGTATACTTTTAACACGTAATGTCCGCACAACTATTTACATATCGCACATTGAATTACGCATAAACACACAATGCTGCGAAAGAGGTGAGCGTTGCGTTTCAAAGGCTTCGGCCACAATAATAACACGTTCTACTCCGTACACTTGGTCGAACGAACGCAGAACGTTTTACATATGCGACGAGCCGTTCTGGTCATCGGCGACAACACATGCACGCGCACAGCGAGGTATTTTTTAAAGGGATATAAGGAATTCATATGGAACACTCAAGAAGACCACGCATGCGATCGCGTCAATGCGAATGATATTGTTGAAAACACTCGCGTAAATTTTATGCGACTCTAACGTGAAATGAAAGCAGTACTCCTCTCTACGTGGAAGTACTTACCTACGTATTCTGATACACATGCATCGAGTGCTTGTGCTTACTTGATACGTGTTCAAAAGCAGTGTAAAAAGCAGCGCGTCACAAGTGAGTACCATATGCAAAACGAACGCCCAACGATTAAGGACTATTGTTCTACGCGAAAGTGGTGTAAGCGGTGTAAGGTGTTTACGATTGTTTCTAAATTGTTGTTAACCATATGTCACCAGCGTTTCGCCAAACGATGACTTGTGAAAAGACGCGAAAAGAACGATGCGACGCGAAAGAGAAAAATTATTATAAAACTAAAATGCCAGCGCGACGAACAATACCTGTCGCATAATAGCATAATGCATGCACATGCCATCACAATGGCGCCAGGTTTTATATATTTTATATGTTGAATACAATACAATTCAGTGACGTGCCTTGAAACTGTAGTACTACAGGCACTGATCATATTCATATAAACTTATGACGCAGTGCAAACTATGTGGCAGCAAACAAACATTGAAAATGCAGAGCACTAACAACGGTGAGCGTGCCACGTCGAGAATAATAAATTATTTTTCACACGTTGAATAAAACATTTTGAGTTTGAAAACAATCATAACGACTTTGCAAAAGTAAATCTATTAACTTTCAAGTTAAATTTTTATATTGATTCTCAGTGAGAAATTTCAATATTAATTTGTTTAATCGCCGAGGGCGTAGGAGGAACATAAGTTCAAGTAATTTGTGTGTTTATAATACACATTAGGTTAATTACGGAGATTTGCGTGAACTGTGCGAATCAACAACAATGCAATAAACCTATAAAAGTCTTATCGCGACGCTACGATCGCATTTGTTTTGTGAAGAGCACGCATGGCCGCATATTTCCACATGTGTTACGGTTGTTTTTCGGTTTTTATACTCCCGCACTGCCTCGTAAATATCATCGCCAAAACAAAACAAAATAATTATACGCAAACAAATTACTAAAAGGTTGGTTGATATTGAATTCCCATTTAGTTTCAATAATAAGCGCAAAAACGGTGGCTTAGAAAACCATACGTTACACTTGGATAGTTAAACGTCTTAATTAAGCGCACCGCGACGATCAAAAGTTCCGCGTCTCGCCTCAAAGCGTTTTTCCTCAGCGTCCGGCGCGCGACGTCCGACGTCGGTTTGGTCGGCCGTTTTCAAGTTTCTAATAGCCGTCGGGGGCCCAGCAGCGCAACGCGGCTCGGCCCCCGAAATGAAAAAAGTTCTCGCATAAAGTGGGCTTAATTTAATCCGGTTTGCTCGGGCGTCATTATTCAAAGATGTAATCCACAAATCCACGCAGCCCATGCGGCGGCGAAAGGGTTCACGTTTGCGCCGACGGAAGATGCGACCAAAGAAGAGCGCCGCACATAAGTGATAGTGGTGGCGGTATTAGCGTATGGATCGGGCGGGTTACGGGGTTGGCATCAACTTACCCAACTGCCCCACGAGGAAAAGCAAGCAGGGTTCGACGTTCGACGTGAAACTACATCCCAAGAATTCGACAAACAATTTCCTGATCAATACATTGCGCGCAATAGCGCTAAGCTATTAGTCATTTATGCAAAACGCGCTACAATAAAATACTTGCAATTGCAATGATTACAAATTACGGCGCTCGCCATAAATATCAACAACATTGACAACGCAATAATTCATAGAAGCGTTTTATTTAAATTTATACGGGAAATTCAGGCGCGTCGATAACAATGCTTGTTGCGCGGCAGGTTTTTACCCTTTTTGTAGCGGCGCCAACGCACCACCACTCTCTGAGAGTATAGTGGAGATTAATTGATGCGGCAATATTTCATACGCTCGTTTGTTACACGCGTCCGGGCGCATTTGGTTATGAAACTACCGCATTTTCGGTTCGATTCGGCGCACACATGCCCTATGATAGGTACGAATGTAACGCAAAGCGTAAATTAACAAAAGGCAATAGATTAGGCGCCACGCCGCAAAACTTTTAATTAATGCTCTCCAATTAGCCGCCGCGCGCGCTTTTCTTTTATTGCGCTCTTCGACAACGATTTGCATTGTTCCCCACCGGCAAATATTGGCATGAAATAAAAATAAATAACACTGGTGACGTTTGAATTAAATGCAAAGTGGCGGAAATAGCGGCGAGCTAATTGAGTGCGCAATACTTTTAGTTTTATGCATTGCAGCGGCGGTGTGTGTGTGTGTGTTTTTCCGGATAAACGGAATAATCCGCGGATAAATGCGTGGCGCGGCATAGAATGGAGTTGTAACTTATAAAACCGCACATAAATGTGTGTAGCGCGCCGAGCACATACGCGTAAAGACAATGGCAGTGTGCGCGCATCGCAATGAGGAAGTGCATTGCGCCGTCGCCGTTGGTCGCGCGGCTTCAAAGCGACCGAACGAACAACACGAGAGCGGCCGCCCGCCGCGCATTAATGTTTGATGAACGTTAGGATTTTTTTCCAACTCCACAGCCTAAGCGGAAATATTCTTGTTATTCCTATTATTCCACTTCACCGACGCGTATCTGTGTCCTCTCACTGTGCTATAAAATTTATACAAATGCGCAATGCATACATATTTATACGTTTGTGCTGCTATTCCGCTTAAATGAAAGACTCAATTATTGCGGTTTTAATTTTATTACAGTAGTTTCCGTTCATATGTATATATTAATTATAATATAATTAGATATGTTGCTTACTGAAGTGGTCTTCTTGATGAAATCGTGACTCACCTGCAACAGAAGTAAAAAAAAAAGGATTAAAATCGTGATTTATCAATTGTTAGTCATAAAACTTTTACAAATCAGCGAAATTTTAAATCGTTTATCACTGCCGCTGCACACAATATGAAAATGCAAAAATGCGCTCATCATCATCTCGTGCACGCCGCCGAAATTTTCACACCACAGCGAAAATTAATTAATAAATCGGGCGTAACAAGCTGCGTGCGTGCAGGACGTGACGACCGCACGAATATTTCGGCATTATCGCATTTTGCATTTGCGCTGTTTATCCGGTTCGGCAGTGTTTGCAATAATGATTTCGCCCGCGCATATAAACAGGATAATATATCCCTATAGTTTTCCACGTTTTTTACATTGAAATCTGATCGTTTATATTGTGAAATTAATAAAACATTGGAAAATATAGTAATGTTTGCATTTTTATTTTATTTTAACTTAATAATAAAAAGAGAACTTGAAAATACTTATTCGGCTTGTAATTCACTTTGCCGCGCTGCTATTACACACCAAATTATTAAACAAAAAATCAATGAACTCGTGTTCAACGCATTACCAGAAGTAGAGGTGGAGAAAAAATATTATTGTCATCCTGTCGCATATAAGTGACTTGCGACACTGCTGTTGAGGTGGCTTCCGTGTCTTTAAATTCGCATTAAATTCAATTCGTCGTCGTAATGTTTTGCGTGTTTTGCGCGCAACTCTCCCATTCATGATCACTGATCACGACGATGATACCCCGAAAAGTATTCACGCCATGGTAGATCAACGACACATCGCGCTGGACAGACGGACGACCGGACCGGACAGTTGTTGGCATGATGCGCTTTTTATAATTGTAATCGTGCCGCAAAAGCACAGGTTTTTTTTTATAAATTCAATTTACCACCGGTTGATAAAACGCCTATTTATAACCGTGCTTCGGCGAACAACCAGATTTTGATTCAATGAACATACGAAATAATAACAACAATACGCTTGTGAAACGTACACCGTACACTGAGGTGTTTGGTGCGCATCCCGCTAGGACTAGACGTTGAGCGCATCAATTCCGTCTGTATGGATTTGATTGATGTGTAAATGAACGAACAGTCGTAGTCGGCGTGAAGAGTTAGGAATGAGGAATTGTGTGCTGGATGAAACGATCGAATGGACCGCATAATCCGCTCTTAGCGATACTTATGCGTCGATGAACAACAATATAATAAGGCCAATCAAGACGTTTTCATTAGCTGCGCCTTCATTATTGCTCTTGTGGCTTGTGCGAAGGCAGCGCCCGTCGATAGAATCAACAATGGGTTAGGAATGGCTTAAAAATGAAGCGCAGTGGAAGAAGAGCTTAAGATGGAATGGAAGGATGTGAAGCACGTCAACGTATTGCATATATGCAACAATGTTGTGAGTGCAATTATTGCTGATGGCCAATTATAAATTTCTGCAACATTGAACTTTATTTACATCCCGCCAGGGTAATTATTGGTTGTTGAATTTGATCTATTCGCGATTTTGCATTTATTCCGGCTAATTGCATAGTTAAAAACCATCTCACTACACCAAGGTTGTATACGATTTTGATAAGTATTGTTTGTTATATTATAATTTACCTTTTAAGACTCTTAAATAACTGGTGACATTTCCAGACGCTTACTGTGTGATATAACATTTTACCTGTGCATTAGAGCAATCAAGCCGTTTGTATATTTATTGGTTTCCGGATAGAATACACTGACAAATAAATGCGTGTGATAGGAAATGTGATGACTGTGCGGATTGTCATGCGATTAATGAGAGCATTAATTGGGAAACTGTTGATAGTATTTATTTATTCATAGAATCAAAATTAAAGCTTGTTGATTGATGATTTTAATGAGATCGTTATTCAAATTCTAAAGAATTATTAAACACATAAACGCAATAAAATTGTTTAAATCATAGCTTTGCATCTGCTATATCTCAATAAACTCTGTAACAAATTTATTCAATCGCGTTTCGTATACAACCGGAGAACTTTTCTGCGCATGGAATAGGTATTGCGGCTCACGCGAAACCACAATTATAAATTTAGCTCAATTTACATCCCTGCTACTCGACAAAACCATAACCACCGCCCGAGTACTGCATGAATACTCCAACATGTATTAGAAAATTACAGTGCTCACATTAACAAATCCATTGCGAAGTAATTCGACAAACTTTCGCGCATTTGGCGTCGCATATCACATAATCAAAAATACCCCCCACGCGAAACCGCCGAACAACCCCGAGAAACAGCTATAGAACGCATACAAACCGCGAAGGATATCAAGGAGCAACAGGAACACAAGAGTGCGACAATAGGTGTAGTCAAGATTACAAACAGCCATCAGTAGCAGCGGCGCGACGCGGCAGGACGAGAAGGAAACGATGAAGGACACACCCAACGGCACCGCTGCGCTCGCTGCCTTGCCCTTCGACATATTAAACCAGTTTGTGTCAACTTTGTTATGTTATATTATGTTATATTAGATTCAATTACGATCGTTGGGGTGTGCGAGCGTGTGTTTGTCCTAAACCCGGCCCGCCTTCAATTCACCTCATTCTCGTCCAACGCGACGCGACGCAGCCCGCATTATTCGTGTATGTGTTTAATGTGCGATCCAGTGTGTACCAACACATTGTTTGCGTTCGATATACAATGCGTACGAGTACATCCCAACAATATTTGTTATTAATTCTAGGCATAAATCTTACATTGCGACCGTACGTAATTTTCGGTCGATGTATTTCTTTAAAAAAAAATTTACGAGCAGCGTATTTCCTAGACGCGGCTAAGTAAACGAAATCGAGTTGTATGGGCGATCGGTCAAAGGAGTCGAGACACGTACACAACGTAATCGCCGCGGCGTGCAAAGCGCACACGCGGTTCGCGAACTCCTCACGTGAGCCGCAATTTTCTCGTTTTAATCGAATCATTCCATCGGCTCGCACACACATGCCAAACCAACCGGCGCGCGTGAGTATTATTGGGCCAAAGTATATACGCATTAACTATTATTATTAAATCTTGTGTCGATAAACGGATAAACCAACAAAATTATTGTTTCTGCCTCGTTCGCCCAGGAAAGCAGCCGGGGTATGTATACGTATCGCAGCAAAAAGTTTTTCTGCTTATTTTCTTTTCATTTTTCATGAAATTGCTATACATAATTATAATATGAGGCATTTTTGTGACAAAATCACTCACAGTTTTATCATGTTTCATATAAGCGAAATGATGTTGAGGATGGAACCAGATTACCATGAATAGAAGTGAAATTATGCAATAAACGAGAATAAACACATACATTCGTCGTGTATCTTTATTCTGTATTTAACGTATAAAATGTGCAAAATGCGCACATTTTGCGTTGTAAGAAAGCGCAAATACCCGATGGGCACTGAAGGCGTTTTCGTTGGTGATTTATGGAGGCACAGAAGCAGACTCGCCATGCCACGCGTATATTACTAGGTCAGGGAGAGAGGATTAGGGCACGCACAGCAATGGCCCTCACGCCCGCGCTGCTGCTGCTGTGCTTTTCCTAATTTTTGGGTCTCCGGTTGGTTATTATTGCTTTGAGCGTTCGGTAACGGCGGCAGCAGCACCATCAGCTGGTGCCCGAAGGGTAAAACGCACCCGAGCGAGTACGCCAGAAAAAGAAGACGATAAAGATGATGAACAACACGGGCGGAAGTGGAGGAGAAAAAGCCCCCGAAACCGATCGATGTAATTATAACTTGACGTGGAGCCCTTCGAGAGTGTTTCGAAAATAAATCCGGGGCGAAAATAATCAATGTTGTTGCCGATGAAAATTTTATCACAACGATTATAATGCAGGCGTTAAGTGCAATTCTATGCATCCTTCTTGACTGTGGACGATATGTATTTATGTACATATTTTCGTTAATGGCAGAAGTGGGTCAGCGAGTTACTGGCACACGCATTCTCCATTAACGCCCATCCCTGTATTCCATTTGCTAGGCAGCTAGGCTCTTTCACTTCGCCGTGTGCTCTTCTTGCGCCACATTTTCGGGCGCTCTCGAGCGATGCGACGGCGCAGAGAGAGCAGTGAAACAGTTAGAAAATAATCTCCCGTTTACGGGCGGTGCGCGTCTGTTATCGGTTCAAGCGATAACTGCACTAATATTAATTTAAGACGCTAAGATTACGCAAACAATGGGCGGCCAGAGCTCTCTGTGGTATCAATGAATGCGCGTACGTGTATGTGTGTATAATAAAATGTTGATGCAGGAGCTAAAGCGAGCCAATGGCGCAATATATGTAGAGAGTAGAGAAGACATAGATTAGCAGCACAGCACGACGGGAAATCGTTCATTGTTTGGTGCTACGTTTGCATTTCAGCTTCTCGCATGATTCTCTTTGCAATTGCCTCTTAAGGAATATCGTTTGTTGCTCGTATTTCTCTATTTATGCCTCCGATGAGTTTAACTTCTATCTTGCGCGCTGCTCCGATGTTGAATGATATTATTAAGATATAAACAATAACTTGAACTAGATTCGTTACTATGGAGAATGAGAAAGATACTAATTTAAATTATATTATCTTACCGAGATGCCTTATTCGTAATACCATCGCCGAAAGTGCATCTAAGTACTAAAGTCTAGTTCTCACTAGCCTAGTAAGCAGGATTTAATTACTCAATTTTACGGAATATAGAGAAATTACAACCGTTTCTAAACAAGATACAATAGTAAGTTACGTCTAATTCTTGCGCGTTTTATCTTTATAATAGACCAACTATATCTGCATATTGTATGCGACTTAAAAAACAACATACGGAAAAACTTTTCGTTATTATTAGTTTGTAGCTGATAAAACCGCACTCGGATTTGCATAAATAGTTAAGATAACCAGTTTCCTGCTTTCAAAAGTGACCATTTTCCAGCGGGCGCGCATAACTCGCCTCTTCGCTTTCTTCGACGCGGATTCGCACCGCTCTCTCACTATCAACCGCAACTACTCATACACTCGTAGACTGTCTTGGCCAGCAAACGACTTCGTGGACTTGAACTTCTTGCCGGCTTGCGTGATCGGAGACCGGCCATTACGTATGCAAACGTTTGCACGCCTGCATCAATAATATACCCACCGGCATCTCCGGCCGCGCAACGATCGCATTATGATATCTTTGCCCCTTTGGTTACTTACCTCCTAATCCAAACACTGAAACAACTCTTGGCTGGTCATTGGCGAGTCCATCTTGGGCAGCACTAGGTATAACGGTGCGCAACCTTCCATTTCATCCGGTTTTTGCAAATCGCGAGGCGCACCTTCGCAATGTGTCGCGCAATAAAACACAGGCGATATGTATGTGGGTATTCATTCATTCGGATGGCATACAGACAATAGATAACAGTCGCATCCGGTGCGTATATTTGGCGCACTTCGCAACTCTTGTGAGGGCGGAGGTATAAAGCAAAAACGGCAGCCCTTTCGTCTTTTGTGCGCGTCGCGCATTCGATACAATACGATTTCCTGTCGTCGTAAAAGAACGCACGGTGTGCGATCATGATGATGGTCGGCCACCCCACTTGACCGCTCGCTAAATTCCGCACACACGCTCTTTATTACCTTCCGGTCTCAAAATGTGCGGCTTGCCCTCACCACTCATCGTCTGGCTGGGTGTTTGATATCGATCTTTCTTTTATTTTTGGTTTTGCAAACGCCGAAAGAGAGGCCATAAGTCAAATTTATGATTATCGGGTGTGGGTATAATCTTAGAAAATAAAAGAAGAAAAAAAAAACAAAAAGAAATTCTCGCACCTTTCGAAGGGCGAGTAGACGACTTTGGCACACATTCATTCGCCCTCATAAAACACATCGTTATGGTAGGGAATAGTAGCGGGCAAGCCAATTTAATTCGATTTTTCCCTTCTCGTATATTATTCATTTTATTCATTTTATTCATTCCGCGCTTACCTGTTGAAAGCGAGCCGACCCAGTTGGCAGCGGAAGTGCTTCAGTCCTTCAGTGTTTCGAAAAGTCATGGAAGCGTGCCCATGCGTTCGTTCGTCCGACCACCGTCGAACTGCAAGGCGCTTATCGCCGAGCGAAATGAAATGCACTGCAGCGCAAAGGCGGAATCCATAGAATGCATGCGCGACTATTTCGAATTATAATGAAACTAATTAAGTTTAAATTAGTGTGTGAAGTGGAAGGTCGTACCACACACGTGCATACACTTCACCGGGTGTTTCCGGAACTGCAATGAACATGGTTCCAAACAGTGGAACGAGGAACGAGTTTGCAAGTCGGTAGATTGTTGAAGAACGTTTGAAACTAACTTCTTCGTATTAAAATTGCTTGCTAGGTATTTCAGATTAAATCCAACTCAAAAACAGACATTTTCCGAATCTGAAGAGTTTGGGTGAGATCGGATTGATTAAACATAATTGCGCATCAAGTCGAGCAGATTTAGACGGCTCGAGAGACGGCAGGAGAGAAATAATAAATTATTACTCTTGGGCTATGCCCACCTAATTCACTTCCATATGATTGTATTCGATGCGTTGCTAGGGTTTTATTTTCGATTCTATTCAATTCAATCTGGGCGATGCAACAAGAGTACTCGTATAGGTAGGTATAAGCTGCGACGCACAAAAACAAATAGAGTAGCCCCCTCGCTGTGACGTGCCCCACTTGAAATGAAATTGTTACTCGGGCATAGCGGACAGAAGCCCACCATTACCATTGATCAAGCCCACCACAAACAAGTAGAATTTGAAGATGGAAAGTTGCTACATGGCCGTAGAGAAGAAAAGACGTCGGCATCGCCACGGATGATGGAGTACCGTTGACCTAACCACCCTGTTTCTGTTGATATTCAATCCTATCATCTAACTCTTGCCTATCTTGCATCTGATAGAAAAAGATGCAATTAAATTCCGGCTCCAAATCATTTCGTCTAGCATCCCAAACCAGCACTCCACTCCAATTGAGATCTCTTCGAAACCTTGCTACCTACACAGGATATAGTATATACCGATCTGCGGGCGCGCAATCGGTCGACTGGAAACTTCAATGACCCGTTTATTTTCCACTCGCTGCCCGCACAACTTTAACATATTTATGAAGTTCCAAGCAAGATGCTGCTGCCGAAGCAAACGAGAATAAAACAATCGCATAGTGGATGGAAACTTTACAACGCGGTCTTTCCGAGTAGCGAACTGGACCAAGAAGCAAAAGCCGCAGGGAAGCATGTCGATGATACAGAGCTCCACCAACTTGTCATCGCCTATCGTCATACGTGCTTCGCGCGGTTGTGTCGCGTCGCGTATATGATTGAAGAGGCGAAGTGCTACTAAAATATGCAACAATTACACTAAAAGCTTTCGAATGTACGAAAACAGCGACGCCATCCCGATGGGCGCCCACACATAAATCGTCCAGCGACAGCGAGACGGATGGCGCGATGGAAAAATTTGGAGGAAATTCTTTCCGCGCGCGAATTATTTATCGCCGGTAATTTATTATTAGCAAGCTGTACTTTATCGAAGTGGAGTGTGAAATTTTCATAATACAATTGCCAATAATATACTATTTGAATGATTGATGAAAACAATACAAATTATCAGCTCATGCAAATGAATGGTGGAGAATTATCACCGGCCACGCACGGTTAGATTTGCATCCGACACTGAATATGAACTGGCGCGAACACGGCGCACATGCATTCATATTTGGTAGTGAAAAGCTCTACGAAAGAGTGTCTATTGAAGCACACGTCATGTGTGCATGCATGCGAATATGTAGTGAGTGGTGAATGTAAGTACACATGTCGAATGCAATCGCGCAGTTATTCGCACCGATTCGTCCGATGGCTGCAAATCGGTCCGCTGCCAGCCAGCATCAGCAGCAATGCGAACAATAAGACTGAATAATGCGTGCGTGCAATTCGCGAGGACGAGGATGTATGCATGAATGAATTCCTCGTTCTCTATCCCATGTTGCAATATGTAACAGGAATAATTCAACTGGAATTCTAATCCTTGCAATAATTATAAATGTCATTTATTTATAACCTTTTATAACTAAGCAGGTATCAATTAGTGATGTTTAAATAATAAATCACAACTAGATTATGATGCCTCCAATCATAATTTATCATTTTAAAGGAGAGAAAAGGAGAACATCAAACGCGCTGGTGCAACCGCACTATAAAATACAAATTTAGCTTCCGGCCGAAGCGCCACCGCCGCAATTTTATATCCGCCTTTGCTGCGGTCGCCATTGGAAATATGACGATTTGGCGGCGCGACGCAGCGACATTAAAGCGGCGCGCACCCATAAATATAGACAGACGCTTCAACCCTTTGATGGCCGACTGGAAATAGCTACGAAATAAATGGGTAAAACTCATATGCGGCAAGAAAAAAAATGCGAACGCATTAGAATTAGAATTGGAATCCAGCCGAGCCGAGCGCCGTCCTCCCCTTTGCTGTTTCTGTTCTATAATCACCACACCACCGTTCGTGCGTTTGGTGAGGTGGTGAAAAGTGTGCCAGCACGGGCGAAACTCTCACGTGCAGGTACAATTGAATAATGATTTGGCGAATTTTATTTTTAACGACCTGGCGCGAAGCACGAAGCGGCGGCGGGCGATACCGTTGGCAGAAAAGGAAATCAATGTTTCCTACATTTCCGACAGGAATTAGATATTCGCGTGATATACGCTCGCGCGTGCTGGGAGACGCCCCCGCCCCCAACCATCGACCCGCTATCTTGCTTCGTTTCCTAAGACCTCTTATATCATTCGTATAGTATTCGTTTCGCAAAAGGGGAGGAAATTAATATTCATTCGTTTAATTATAAATCCTCGTAACAACATTTGATTACGTGCGATACACGGCGCTCGGAAAGTGGCAGTGGTGTAGTACGTGCCGGCTGCGGCATTAATTACAATCATATCTGCGGCTGCCCAAAACGAATCGCAGCGCAAGCACCAATTATGCATGTGAAATATGTATTTTCGATGCTTGCAGCATACGAAATTCGCCCAACGCCGGCGCCGGTACAGAAATGTCAATTTCCTACAATCGGAAAGCGATAAAAAGAGAATCAACTAGCGTTGGCTGAATAATTTATAATCGCATTCTTAAAGTGATTGACTTTGGGCTCCCGCCAGCTGCAACAACTTTTAATTTCGGCCATGCCAGCAAAGCCCATGACTTGTAGTTCGGTAATAAGATGAGTCGCCTCGATCAGTCCGCGTTTAGCTCGCGACGCAACGGTGGGTTGTACTTTAATCAACTCGAAGATGTCATAAATCAAATTTACATGTAACAGGTTAGCCCCGCGCGCTCACCCGATCGGCTCGTTTGCCACCGATCGAACATCGAACAAGTCGCGGCGCGCTCATAATTTTCGGGGCCCGATGCTTCTGAAACTCATTTTCATGCGGCGGCACAAACTAAACTCTCTTTTTTCCTTAGCCCCGATGTGTCAGCGGCTATTGAACTCGAATTAATTTTGGAGCTAAAACGTCACCCTAATAACATTATTAACTCACCGCTGGTGGATTTACGCCAAAGTGGCCTGTGCACACCGGCAAAAGGCAGCTGGAAGAAAAGACGTTGTGCGTCGTCGCCGCATTGTGATGCAAAATAAATAAATGTCAGCCGCATTCAAGTCGAATGATCATTAACGTGCTTTCGTTCAACATATTACTTCCTACTTAACTAATCGCCGCGGCCTAATCTTCATTTATTCGAATGGCACCGGCGTTGGAAAGCAGCGGGGACGAAATAAAATCAAATCGAATCAAATGCGACGAGGCGGAATGGAAGAGTAAAGTCACTTTGTCAGCTTTTATGATGAATCAAAGGGCTTATCGTCATTAGGACTTAACACGTTTTTGATGCGGTCCCGCGTTGGAAATGGGTATCTTTCATCTGCCTATCTCTTTATGGAGAAGACGCTTCGGATAAATAATAATAAGTTGCAGTTGGGTTGGTGTATGCACGAATGTGGGTTTGGTAAATCCCTGGCATGCGCAATAATTCTTGGATTTAGTTCAATTCTGTGACATCTTTATTGGGGTGCTATTAACATAAATTCAGATCTAGCTTCGAGAGCCACAGAGCAAAGGACCACAATCGCGTTTGCCAATTGCAAAGGAAAAACGCGAAATAATATTTTAACATTTTACCCAACTTTTATTTGTTTGACATTGTTTTTGAGCAACTGTAGGAAAAGTTTATGGACAGAGTTTGGCATTAAATTATAGACGTCCTCTCCGTTCAACCTGTCGCAATCATCAAAAAGCCTATAAAGCATCCACGCTTCCTTAACCACCGGTTCCGGGCGTATCATAGCTCGCTACCGACTACATATGAGTTGCACCAAAAATTGGGTGGCGATAAAAAATCGAAATAAAGTATCATCCATCATATTAACTTCGTATTATTACACACTCCTTTTTTCGGTACGTTACGCATCGTGCGCGGGAGACGAAAGCAAAAAAGCACACAGCTTCCTTCATCTTCGTCTTCTTATTTTGCGCCTCTGCGTCGGCGGGCGGGCGCAAAGACAAAAAGCTCGGCGTGTTTCATGAGCGCGCGACAGATTAATAATACGGGACAGCTGAAGTCCTGCGTCAAAACGGTCCACGCAGCGGAACGAAGAAGAAGAAGAAGAAAAAAACACCTCCGAAATTTTCCAGCACTCCCAGTCGATTTGGATTTTATTGTATTTCGGCGTTATTAATCTTTTTCCTTTGGGGCGCTGCCCATATCTGTGTACAAACACTCATTAGTTGGTACGAACAGACGAAACAAAGCCGAAAAACGCCAAGGGGATATCATATTCATCGTGCGCCGAGCGTAGTGACTTAAATCACACACGCAAACACACACAACACAAAACCGTGGTTTCTAGTTTCATGTCGTTTCCACTCATGCGTTGTCTTATTAAAATGCCGAATGACAGCAGCCAACAAGAGTGTGTCTGTGTATCTACTTCTGCGAGTTATATACAAAGTCTTTGCTATCCAGAGTTTTGAGCGTAAAAACCACAACGGCTGAAATCCGGCAGCCATCACGAAACTTTATTTTTGTCGCGCCCAACCGAAAACTCCTGCGCCTCGGCGCGTTTTGCGTGTGCATCGATTCGCGGCCGCAGTTCATACGTTGGCGCTGACGACGACGGCGACGGTGTCCCAGAAGCGCGCAAATCCCGCCAAAAGCTGGCTCGTTAATAACGCATTTTAAACTCGACAAGGGCTCTGCGTGCTTTTTTTATTCCGACAACACCCACAAGTTGGGGAACTCTGCGCGTCCGCATATCGTGAATGCGTGGCGTGGCGCGTTTGGTAACATTGTACGGAAAGCGAAACCAACACCGTCGTTCGTCGTTAAATGATTCACCATCGCAGCGCGCATGTCGTACATACACACAAGTGCGTCAAGTATTATTTTACAGCGCAACGCCACGAACGGGAGAATTACGAGAGACACATTGTTTGGGGCGAGGACTCTCGTCGTCGTCGTCGTCGTCGTTGGTGACCTATAACTTTGTTGTCAATCTGTACCAAGCAGCCGTCCTCAGCTCGCGCGCCACTTGACGGGCAATAATGTAGGCGAGACGACACCCAACACGCCTGCATTCTCTTCTTTTTTCAATTATTCATCGCGTAATGAGTTTTCGCTCTCGACGTGGAGCGTTTTTCGGTCTCCGCTTACGAAAATGGCAACGAATGGCAATTCGGAGAAAGAATGCGCTACGCTAAATTGTCGCAATTTCGTGTCGAGTACCGATTGCCACTTGAAGCCGTCTCCGACTCCAACGGACGTCGTACCCCAAGTTGAAAACGTGCATTTCATTAATAACTTAACGTGTTCATAACGCTCAAGTTAATGAACAATGTCCCATGGAACGATGGAACGAACGTGAGAAGAAAAGGCATTCCGAGAACATTTTTGTCGACGCACATTCCACGAACAGCATAGCCAGCAAGTGATTAGTAAATCAATACGTGTGCCCCCGAGACGGCAGAGAATGGAAACCGCTCGAACGGCAGTAACGTTTATTATTTCAGATGGGTTCCTTCCCGTTGCTCCACTAATGTAATCGACAAGTGACAGTGACAGCTCCAAAAGGCGACAGTAAAAGTAGTAGGCAAGTAGGCAGCGATGAAATCGTCAAAGCAAGCCTCCAACCCACCCCTCTCTGGGCAACGAAACGAGAATGAGTGCAGAGCAGTGCAGAGTGTTTATTTAGCGAAACCCCGACCAACGACCTATTTACGGCAAATTCGTCCCTTTCGGCGGGCTACTGTGTGCAAAGATTACAATGCATGCCTGTCATTTCGGATGACATCTAAACTCGTGCCACTGGCGTACTCTGGCCATAAGTGGAGAACAATGCCCCCCTATTGTGACTATAAAATATGGAAGAGGCGAAAATGTTTATTGAGGGGGTAATGAGACGCTGTAAAAGCAAACCGGAGGCTGTCGTATATCATCTGGACCATGAGGCTTTGAGTAAAGTTTGGTCGAATATCGGGCAAAGATCCATAAATTAGAAAGCTGGAAAAATATATGGCACATTTTAGTCGTGCCAGAAACAGCGACCGTCGGCGCCGGTGGGGATGCAATAACCCGATGGGCGTAAGTATGCCACAATAAATAAGGGCAGACCGCTTGTTTCTTTCGGATTATGACTACTTTGTAGAAGTCTACAAAACCTACCTAACCGTTTACTACATGATACTACATGATACTACACAATGGTTTAAATATTGCTTAAAATTTATTATTACCGCCGCCAAATACAAAGGGCATTTGGTTATTCTCGCAAAGAATTTCTGCGGCTTGTGTTTTGTCCTTTTTATTCCCCGCTGCTATAAAATATGCTGCAGCAATCGTTTTTTTGCATTCGAACTGGTTTCTAGTATTTCCATGTGCAGGAGCGCGAGTTCGAGCGCGCGCCGCAAAGAAATTATCATGAATTAGCAACGAGACACGTGCATTAAGTGTATCGCTGATGATGATGATGGTGATGCAACCCAGTGCGGATTTCTACATCCATCGACGTCATCCGAAGCAAACGACAACCATGACTACGGCTGCGCAAGCGCAAGTAGTAGTTGAAGACAGAAGGAAGGCAGAAGAAGACGAACGTCAGTAATAATATCGCTGATGGACGCGCGATGCTACTTTCCTGCCAGCTTCAGACAAATGATACGTGTCTGTCATACTTCTACGCAGCGCGCCACACGGATCGAGACGGCACGTTCCGGGCAACCTGTGCGCTTGCGCTTGGTAGTCGCTATTCAATGGAGCCTGCCTGCCGTCAAATAACATGTAATCAAAGAGTCAAATGCTTGTTTGGTAAGACACCCAAAGATAGCAAAATATCCACAGCGACGGCAGTGGAAAAATATATTTATCCCGTTCGGGCAATGCTGGAGATGGAGAGATCATATCGCAACCTCTCTCGTTGCAATCGCAACGTACTACGAGTCTTGACAATCAACGGCACGTGATCTATTAGAGTGTTAATATTGTTACAACCAGCGTTGGGGAACGTTGATGCTTCATGTGGTCATCCACTTGTGAATTAACACTTTTGTCATGAATGGCGCACACCTGCGAATTAAACAGTCTTTTTTTGTTGTCGCGCTTCCATTAGTGCGCCAGCGGTGACATTCTTTCAAAGGAAGTGATCAACGAACGTTTCGTTGAAACTACCTACGCGATAGTATTTTTTATTGCATTCTTTTCGGTATACAGTAAAACTCAATTATTGAAACATAACAATAAATAGAAATCTAGCATTCCGGCCAGGCCGCAAATTGAATTCAATTACTCTAAATGGCGTCATCAAACCCGCCACGTTCGATAATGCAAGCGCGAAGAGGGCCAGTGCTACTCATTATTACGCTTCCGCTTGCGCATTGCGTAACAGTGTGTTTTTTTTCCTCCTGTTTCTCTCCATTCTTCGTGGTCGTGGTGTAAGCGCGAGTGGATCAATCACCGAAAAACGTACGGTTTCATTAATATAATGAATCTATTCCATTTCGAGCAAAGTTGGCGTTGATGTGAACCCCGACACCAGGGGCGCCCTGCGCGCGCGGGCTGTTGCCGAAAAAAGTCATTAATTAGCGAGGCACGCGATTTCGAACCCGCTTCGCCCCCGTCGCGCTTGAAGAGTGCTGGGCTCTATATCCATGGCGCATTGGATGGATATATGAGTATATACAGGAAGGCCAATCCAAAACGCTACCGAGTGGCATTTCCTTAATTCGTTTCGAATGCAAATCGAATGCGGATACCATGCTTTTCATTCGAAGCCGCGCACAATTTGGCGTTGAGGGCGGCCTATGCAGATGAAGATAGCACGACCTAATTTTTATTTCAGGAAATAGACAGGAGCCAATTAGCCTATCAGTTAGGCGGCTATTTTGTGAGCCATTTACGCAATCTTTGGATAAACCCTGTATGAGTGTGCTTTTTAATTTCATTTCCAATTCGCTGGTGTCGTTTTGCCATTCATTTCCTGACGTTGACGGCAGTTTCACTCTCTGACATTTTACCCAACTGGAGAAACGTGTTTACGCCATCGCATGCAGACCTACCTCGTACGTTCCATATTATGCCTGCCAACTAGATGATAGCCTCGGTCTCGGTTTTATTCGACACGCATGTCTATTTTTCATTTCGCATATCATTACTTCTTCGTTAAGCATGCCGGACGGAGAGCAGAGAGAACCACACGGCGGCGGCGGCGCGGCGGGCCGAAATGGTTTATTTGCCTTTGAATATGTCATATTTATGCATATTAATTCACTTTCGATTGCATCGCAGTGCGTAATTTGCCCCTGATCGTTCGCATGCATGCCTACATGTTGCTTTAATGCACACCGGTTAGGTGGGATATGTGTTGCTTTATTTTAAAAACAATTTATTCACTTACACATCCTGGTAATGATACGTAATAAATAATAGAAAACAAACGCGGCGGTACTAACGCAAGATTCATTAACGCATTGAATTTATAATTTTCCGGCGGGCGGCGCAAAGAGAAAAAGATATTACTCATTATACCGCGTGTCACTCTTCATACATATACATTTTATGCGCTTATAAACCACCACTTTGACGCAATATTATACCTAGCACGTAGCTACACCATTCTATGCACGTACTTTTAATGTATCATTATATGTATAAATTAATGTGACGTGAATATACATAAAACGAGTTTTGTTCGAAGCAAGGAAACAAACGGATAGGGTCAAAAATCGATCCGATTCCATTTCCTCGTTGTATTCCGTACGAACGTACGCACCGAATGACTTTATTAAATAAATTTGCATTCACAGGTAGGTAATATAAATGCTTGTGGGTATTTCGAAACGACATGGAAGAATCTAAATGTATGTAAATAATGTGATTAAGAAGCTCAATATAGCAACCGATTTTAATTTCCATGCTGGCAACGTTTGCGTTTTCAAAAAACCACTCGGTTGGTAACCGCCATCGATTCCAATATATTACATTGGGAATGCGACATCTGTATACTGCGGACAAGCTCATCCGTTTGGCGACTTTCTAAAAAATAACAACTTAATAATGCAACAAACCAACAGTCGCATGGATACCTATATACACCGGCTGGTGACTAAACGTGGGATTGCATCCGAATCGGCCAAATGATATATTAGAGGCCATATCGGTTGTGCTTGTGGCTTAGAACGGTAGTTTAGGAATGTCTTTTTTTCTAAATTTATAACTCAATTTGTTCACAAAGTCGACAGACTTTCTGACAAGTATAAAACTTCCTTGCTAATAGACTCACAGTGCTGCAGAATGTATTAGTTTTAGGTAAAATATCTAACATTTTATGACACCTATCGGCTGAATGTTACCAAGCTCACGTTCGTAAAGTTCAATGAGTCTGTCGTATTTATACATGAACTGAGAGCTGTAAAATTGCTTTTATTGTCGGGCGTGCGCTACCGTTTATCGTCGGTTTTCTTTCGGTGGAAATTTCCGAGTAAAAGTTTATTAGGTGTTTCACTATTTCTTCGAAAGAGCAACTGGGTCATATTACTGGAATTATTAGCGTGTAATCTAATTAGTTATGCGTCATATTTGCTCAAAGGTTATAAAACATGCTTTTGTTATGTGGGAAGAACAAAGAAAATTGTTATTTTTTGAAATATTGATTCGCACCCCAAGCAGACATGATTGGCTTTCTCTCGCCACGAATCCTTTCGTAGGCCATTTGCGTAGGGGCACGCCGCCCGTTTATCAATATCGCGCCGCCAACCGCCTACAAACGCGACTACTTATCCGCTCGTCCGCCCGTGTCGATCGCCTTGACCCCCGCGCCATCGATAATTCAAAATTAGGCAATAAACATAAACGTCAATGAGCGGCTGCGGCCCCAGAAAGTTGCATGCGCCACGAAATTTATCGCCGCTCGTCACAAATAACATACGAAAATTATTACGTGCCTGAATTATTAATATTAATAAATTATTGCGTATTAAGTTTCAAACGCGACACGACATCGTTTCGAGGTACCAGTAGTATGAAGGAAGAAAAGAAAAATGTGCTAATATTTAATAATGAGTATTTCCCATAAAAAAGTATAAAATTACCTCAGACTTAAGCGTTATTGGTATCCGCTGTTAAGATATCGAAAAATTCAATATGGAAAATGGGGGAACCTGGAGAATGAAGGCTGCATTCTTTTATTTCCTCTCGCTTGTTGTTCCCTATAAATATTTGCATCGGTTTGAATTTGTGCGCACATACTTCCGAGCGGCAACCGCCAAGGATGATGGAGGATGGCATTTTCCTAAAAGTGATCCCAATTTTCTATTATCGCCAGAAATAAAATTTCTTAATTTCAATATTTTTTCTTTTAAAAATCCCAATAAAACATTCAAAAAGGAAAGAAGAGGAATTCGAAATTAAGTGGAAGCAAAAGCAATTAAACGCCCAGTCGCCCAAAAATTGACAGTTTTGTTTCACACACAAACATTCACAAAAGCTCTACAGATTTCCAATGAGGACCACGCGCGCGAAAAGAAAAAAAAACTTTTTATTATACATGATTAGGTACAAGAATGTTGTCTATTAGTCTTCCAGCGTCCAGCGGTGGACCGGTCTTCTGGGCATTGCGCTAATACCATCGCTAATACCATCCGCAGCACAACGAGACGAAACGAAACGAAACATTATTATACGTCCTCGATGCCGGCTGGCGCTGCCGAAAAAATAAACGAACGACGATTATCGAAACGGGAGTGAAGTTCGGAGCAAACTTGGACCAGCGAGCAGGCAGAAGAGAAACGACGAGACATGAATACATATAATGAGAGAATTTGTCGTTTGTTTTGGGTACACATATTTTCGCCGTCAATGTCGTTTGTATTTCTAATCAATAAAAGTGATTATCATCTACCGCGAATTCGTGATCTCACTAATAACTCATATAGGATGTGTGCAATTATTTTTCTTAACGGTATTTGTCCAATTGTTGTTTTAACATATTGATCTTTCAATATTAACGGAAATTTATTTGAGTTATTTGGCGGGAAGAGCCCCAATGTGCGATTTTAATAATAACTTTTCTTGATACATTATACGTGATGCGCACCTGCGACGTAACGCACTCCACACTCCACCTACCACCTCCCACTGGCAATACAGGTAGTAATTCGGAGTTTGATGAATAATAATGACAGGTTTAATGCGATATACGCCGAGCGAGACCAAGAAGCGAACGGAAAAATCGATAGCGTCGCCGTTGATATATTCATTGTGGACTTCCAATTCATTTACACATCGTATTTTATTCATAATGTACACATGGGTCTCGCTGCGCAATGTAAATGCCTTTCCTTACTTTTCGTCCTTACTCGTT
>JARJDR010017325.1:0-19398 GCA_030264135.1 Myllaena sp. GC000078 | reverse complement strand
GGACTACGTAACGAGAGGTCTTCAGATCCATGTAGGAAAAGTATTCCATTAAACAGTACTAAAACAGGACTTCATCAGGCAATGGTCTGCAGGTAAAGCCTAGTCCATACAATTCTCAAAAGTCGATTAAAATGCAAATAACGGAAGACCTGATAAAATTCCTCAGTATCCACCCAAAACGAAATAATTTCCAAGGGGATCACAGACATGGCATCCAATGTCAGAGTGTATTGTCTGCTCACGCTGGGCGCAACCCGACGCGGTTTATAAGCCACCATCCGGTCGCTGAGCATCAAAAGCAACTTGGCAATGGTGCAGATGTCCAATATATAGCCCAATGTCAGCGACCACCAGCTACTAAACGTCATTAAATCGCAGGTCGCCATGTAGGAAAGGATTGCGTTGATGAGATACAGCACAATCATGTAATTATACCATCGGTGACGAAGCAGGGTTTGCAAGCAGTTGACGCGCGCCGCACCCTTGCCGCAGCGACAACAAGCCGGGCATTTTCGCAAGTTATAGCGGCTCGCAATATAGACAACGTTCTCTGTTCGGATGTACGTCTGCAGACCCGCAAGGATATGCTTGCTGGATATAATCGAATAGAATCGGCACGTCGGTATGGCCAACAGGGAGACATTATGCTCGCCGCATTGTGCCCCACACATCGCTCGCACCATCGAGTTGTCATCAAAGTTACCAAACACACTGCCCTTGCCCAATTCCACATGACTGCTGTTGTCAACACCCAGGATGCGGACATAGCCCTCTTTCACAATGTACACTGTAGCAATGATATCATTCTTCTCGAAGATCATCGCATGCGCCATGTAATTGCGCTGGGTGAGGTGCAAAGCAAGGATTCGCTCAAATTGCTGATCAAACACCAGTGGAATCAGTTTCAGTGTGGCATGATATTGGACGGCAGCAAAATCCTGCTGCAGCGTGTCGGAAAGTGTCGCCAAACGCACACTGGTGCTCCGGCTATGTCGCCAGACGTTATGGAAGTGCCTGCGGAATGCGCGCACAGTGCTCTTTGCCACTCTATAGTTCCTGAGAAATTTCTTCAGGCTGTGGATCTCACGCTCGAAGCGATCGCTCTGCATGAATGCATTGAAGTGAATGGCTACATGAGCGATAAGAAGTCCCAGCACAAAATAACCTGCAACTTTGGAGGGTGAAAAGGGATCTTCGATTAAGGTTTAGGGATTTACCCAGGATAGAATTGCAGATTGTGAAACTCTTTTCGTTCTCGTCCAGAATGACATCGTCGTTTTCGTAGCTAATTGTGAAAAAATCAAAAGCCACTTTTCGCAGGGCCCTAATGAAAAAGTCAAACGTAACACGTTCGGGAAAATCACTGGCTCGACTGCGTGCTATCCAGGAATAGTTCTTGGGTCTGAAGAAAACCACCGGCTGCTGGTATAGATCGCCAATCAACATAAACTCCGAGGAGATGATCATCAAAATGTTCGCGAGGATCGTAAACAATGGAAAGTTGATAAACATGGTGTACACCGAAAACCGGAGGATCTTTTGATCGCCCAAAAAGTTCTCAAAGTCCACGATTGATCTGGTGCGAAACAGCAACAGATAGCGATTGAATCCCAGCAGTTGGTTGATTTGCATCGAGAGTTGGTCCGCTCTCGGTCGTCTGTTCTGCAGAATAATCAACTCTTTCAAAGGAAAGATCCCCAGCAGGTCCACTATAAACCGGGTCTTCAGATAGTGGATGGCTGTTTTCAGCGGGTGATAGACCAAAATTCCGTCGTCATTGTAATATGTGAGATGCATCTGTAAATACCTGCAATTTTGGTCAGGAAGCTATCTTATACTAGTACTACTAAAAAAACTTACATATCTATCAGCATAAAGGTCAGAAATGCCCCACTCAGAGACAGCTCAATATACACATACTGCCTCCACCAGAAATACTTAACGATGTCACTGACACAATACGCCCAGACAATAAACGAGCGCAGTAGTTCCCACCGGTAGATAAAAGCTCCATCCATCAAAAGGGTCCTCCTGAGGAGCACACGCTGCACGGAAGGGCCACAACCAATTTGATTGTAAACCATCCGCCATTCGCGATGCAACGGGTGACTCCTCTGCAGCGGAAACACAAACCAGCTGACACGACCCGTGGAGTGCATCAATTGGGCCATCACTTGACTTCGAAGCATCTCGTCCTTCTTCTGCCCGCCGTGCTCCACAAAGATAGCCGCCGGCGACCGAGCCACCTGCTGCATAATCAACGGCGTGCGATGCACAAACTTGGTGCGCTTAAACACGGAGAACATTTGCGCCTGCACCATTTCCACCGCATCATACAGCTCCTCGATCAGCACTGGCTCCTTGGCCAGCGCGTGCATAATATCCTTCGTCGTCAACTGGATCAACTTCAGATGCGTATAAGCGCAGACATTGAAACCAATATGCTGTTCAAGCAACAGCTCCATAAGTCCAAAAGACGTACCCGGTTCGATAAACTGATGGCGTATCCCCGAATACGGATAAACCATTTCCGCCCAGCCCTCGTCAATGATGTATAATTGCTGGACCTTTTGCCCCGCATAGATCACCACTTCGCCGGGCGGCAGCAGAACGATGCGCACCGCATGCGCAACCAGCTTGAGCACTTCATCGCTCGCCAAACTAAACAGCACGCACTTCCGCAGCTGCGCGGTGTAATAGTTCGCATACCATTCGTTGAGCAGATTGCGTGGCGTATTCTCAATCAGCTTCAACTGACCGGCGCCTTCATTCCACGCCCACTGCGTCTCCAGATACCTCACCACCCTCAGCCTCAACATCGCAGGAAAGTGCTGCGTTTGCATCACCTCCTTGAAATCCCGCATCACATTGTTGTAGTTCTTCTCCAAGTGCTTGGCCATAATGAGCGTGGCCGAGAACGCTCCCAGAAAGTAGCAAACCATATAGAGACCGCACAAACACATTGCAACACCGATCCACACCTCAAGCATGTTGTGCGCCGGCACCACATTCATCTGCATCACATTCTGCACGGTCAGCGCGTACGTATGCAAAAAAGCGAGTCGTTGATACAGCGCCAAGCCTTTGCCTTCATCGCCCAGAAGCATGGCGGCGATGCGCTGCACGTAGGCGCGCTCCGTGTCGTACACGCAGGGCTCTGCCGGGCAGTACAACAGGAAAGCCACACATGCGCCAATATAGCCCAGGGTGATGATAAAAAAGAAATGCAGCATAATCTCAATGTAGATCTGCTTGACAAAGATGTGCTGCACCATCAAACGGCGAAAGTAATACGGCAGCTTGATGAATTTCACCAGACGAATGGACATCGCCACCGCCTGCGTAACACCGTCCAACTTCAGAACAAAGAGTCGTAAAGGGATGGCGGCTATGAGGTCCACATAGAAGAGCATCTGCGTCCAACGCAGCTGGAAGACGTCCCAGTGGCTTGTAAACACCGTGTTGTTCTTCTCCACAATGGTGAAGAACTGCAGCAGCACGTCGACTACGTATATGATGTTCACAAAGGTATTGCCGAAGAGGAACGGAAGATTATCAAAATCGCGCTTCACAAAGATGTAGTAGGGATGGACGTAGATCACAAGGAGGGTTGATATTGCCACTATTATGTCCCAGATGTACAGGAAACTGGCGCTAGGGTACAGTTTCCAGGGCCAGTAGGTTCTGAAGAAGAACACGTCCTGAGTACCGGCATCAATCAGCTGCAAGGTAAGGACTTAATGTGAAGCACTAAGCAATGAAGTAGGCACGACTCACATTACTGATCACATAACTCTGATACGGCTTGACAAACGTGTTTGACTTGTGCGCATTCCTAACATCATAGATGTTGATCTCGCTCTCTTTGGGCAAATGCGGCTGTAGTAAAAACAGCACGCGTTCCTCATGGGTCTTCATCGCACTGCGATGAATCAGAACGTTTTTCGCAATCGTTAACCGATCATCCAACCGTTTGCTTATCTCGCATTGGTTCCACAGATACCGAATGTTCTTCAGGCGCCACAATTCAGACTTATCCAAAATATGCACACAAACATAAGAGTGCGCCATTACGGTGACCCTGGAACGTAAACCGTACACGAGCGAAATGTCCCCGAAACATGCGCCAACACCGAGCTGCAGAACCGGCGACTCGTCGTCCTCCTCGCTGAGCACGTCCACGCTACCTCGGGCGACGAAGAATAACCGATCCAGATGGTGGCCGGCGCCGACAATCAAATCGCCGCCGCTGTACGACTCCGTGCGCATCACCTGCGTAATGACGCGCCGAAACGGAATGCTCGCATTCTGAAAGAGCTGCGCCTGCGACAGTGCGAACCAGTAGACGTCCAGGATGAGATCGCTGCGCAGACCCGCCGGGATGAGCTGCAGATGGTCGCGCAGTTTCAGCGCGCTTTCTTGCTCCCAGTAGGTGAGGTAGTAGTTTTGCACGTATTGACGCACTTCGGGTTGGATCCGTCGGTCAGCCTGCAAGCGTCAATTTTACTCGAGACTGAGAAACGCTTAGCAATTTAGAGCAGATACCAGTTTTTTAACAATGAGTCGCACACGATTGCTGTACTCGTATTGGTCGATGAAAGTTTGGTATTTCTCAAAGGCCAGGTCGCAGATGAAGAGGAAGTTGATGGCTGCCGTGCAGATCATTGTCAGAACGCTGACAAGTTGTTCGCGGTAGTTTTGACCACTATTGGCTCTATACAAATAAAAACAGATTTCTAGTAGAGGCTTGAGAGAAAAGCGGTTGAGTTCAAACCCATTATGTGTCACAGAGCCAATGGTATATATCAGGGTCATGTAATACCATTGCCAGGGGCTATATTTGGACTTTGCCGAACCCATCAGTGTTTGGGGAACTTGCATTGCCATGTATGAATCCTTATCGTAATCATCCAAATTACATGTCTACAACAAAAAGAAGGGATTCTTATTTCGGATCCGTTTCTTAGATGGTTTGCTTACAGAGCACGTCAGGGACAGGGCGCAATTAGCCAAATGTATTACAAAGGTGTAAATCAGTCCAAATTTCGCCAAGACAATCAAGAACGTGTTTTTATCATTCGTATAAGTCGCCCGAACTGAAAAATAACCTGTTAACTACTCACAGGGTAATATTTAAGCTTTACCATAAAATATGATAATGTGGTAGCAACGCAGCGTGGCGAAAAACAATTCGACACCATACAGAAAGGACGAGTCAAGCAATTCCAAAGTGTAACAACCAATTGAAACCAAGCTCAAACTCTCGATGAGAAATTGCAGTCCTAGAAACTTAAATCAATGATTTTTTTGTTTGCCAGACTTTTGCATCTACATACCAATTCCGTAACTGGGAAATATAAAGATGCGTTTCCTTCTGCGCCTGTACCAGATGCGAAACGCTAGGTGAAGGACATTAAGGACAACCATAATATTACAGCAGAATTGAACCAGGTGGAGAGTAGAGTCGAATGTAGTCATATGCCTGCAATAAACATACTACCCAAACGCTATTATCCGTCTTCTGCGCAAACTCTTCAGGAAGCTTACATCAAAGCTCTTGATCAGAAATAGCAATAGAAAGACATTGCTGAAGATGTAGAGGAGCTTCAGCGAGAACATGAACCACACGAAAGCGTTCGCCAGATCGTTGTGCGAGAGGAGCGAGTCGTAGGACACCTCCGAGCCAAAGTCCTGATCCACCATAAAGTCGTTCGTGTCCATGCTGAGCCCAGCTGAGTAGCGCGGCTGGTACAAATCCATTTCGTACGTGGTTGCTTTCGTCGTTTTTGTCGTCGCCATTTTTAACTCTTCTTTTGCTTCTTCTGCTTCTTCTCGTTGTGCTCGTTGCAGTCACAGTATTCGAATGACAGGAAATCCGTTGACAGATTTCAATTTCCGTTACTTAGCAAGCCACGCATGCGTATTAACTTTTGTGCCTCGTTATACGGTTTGCCTATGTTAAAATACTATTCCCTGATATTTTAACCCTTTTAACCTAACTGGTTGACATGCGCATGACATAGCACCAGCGATCATATCAAATTTGTTACGTTCCTCTCGCAGAACAGAACAGAAAATTCTTCTTCGGGGGTTTTGTTTTTACGCGCGTCGCGAGCCCGCTATCGATTGCAGCATGTTCGGTGAGGACACCAAGGAGCGCCTCTCCATCGTGATCGGGATTGGAAAGGCCGTCTTCCACTACGGCTTCATACCGACCGTCCTCTATCTAGGATTTCGGAAGGGCGCCGACCAGGGCATGCCCGAGATCACGCTCTCCAGGTAAAACCCACGCCTCTTCCACTCCACTTCAATTTCAATTTACTGGGATAGGATTAACGCTCTCGCGGGGATATGTTACAGTTTATTGTGGCAGTAAGACAATGTGGTTATTCCCCAAAAATTGCGACGCAGTAGTCACCCGCATCGAAAATCGAATGTGGATAGTAATTGTGCAGCGCGTCCTATGGTTGCATCATGTTTATATTTTCTCAACCCTCCTCAACAATTACAATAAATAAAATAGTGACATGAAAACCAGATTGTTTATGTGGTTGCACCCCGCCCGTCCCTCGAATCACATCCACCTTTCGTGCATTTATATATTTGTACCATATCACAGTCAGTCTCTGTTGTGCTCAAGATTCCCAACAAAATATCTCCTTTTTGGCCGCGAATTAGGTGGCTTCCTCGAGGAACTCTTGCGTGGCGAGCTTTTCGTAGGGGCCGTGCGTGTCTTTGGCGGCGGCGCGCTTCCGCGTGCAGATCGCCACCACGACGAGCACAAAGACGACGGCGAGGATGGCGGTCCACACGAACCACAGGTTGCTGCTCTTGTTGCAGCAGCGATTCTTGCCGCAGCAGTACTGCTCCTCGTCGTGGCACAGGCCGAATTCGCAATAATTGCCATGCACCTGCAAAACACTCCCAATTGGAATCGAATTGGATTACGAATCAGTCACTTACGAATGGTAGCAGTGATAACGCAATCAGCGATGGCCACATTGTTGGTGTCGAGTTGTTGTGCTCACGATCGTGTGGACAATATGGGCCACCTTCGACAACTTGCGTCCTGGTGTATTGATTACTTTCTCATCTAGTCATATACCACACGGTAAAGCTGTGTTCATAGTGGCGAAATGTACACTTTAAAAAATATCGAGAAGAAGAAAGTATGAAAAAATGCCAGTTTAAGCGATTTATATTTTGCGAACCAAATAGTAGGCAGGTAGTAAAAGTGCGTACGCTCCACCTACGGAGAAATGAGTAGGCGCCAAACCGGTTTTGCCCCTACGGTGTCCTACGCTAACGTAGTTCAACCCGCCGCATTCTAACTGGATGTCTACCTGCTCGCCTACTCACAGCTGTTGCCATTCGTCCACTTCGCACTCTAATCCACTTCATTCGCTTCATTCAGGAGCCAGCCACCGACTTGAATTGAGCGACGCCTCACTGGACTGCTTCTGTTTCTGCCAATCTTCCAATTACTGCTCTTTGACTATTTTCGCGTTGCAAATCAACTAAATAAACCATTTCATTCTAAACCGCGATGAATTATACTAATGAAATTGATTTGTTACTATATTATACTATGTGCATGAAGCTTTATAATTGTTTAAAGTTAATTAAATCGTTCGGCATACAGGTTACATTCAATCAGCAGTCTATAGAACTACAGATGGCGATGAACCCTTCGTTACCAGCGTTACCAGACACTGTTTCGCTTCGGTATGTTTTATACGGTTTTGTGTCTGGCTGCGCTGTCTGACTGGGTCTGTGTGGTGTGCACTGGATGGATAATTACATACCGAGAAGCATCCATGCAGCCGCGGCAAGGCCGCAGGTAAAGATTTAAACAAAACTTGTTTATAAACGACCGCAACCATCAACTTCGGCTTTTTCTGATGCCCGCGATGCCTTCTTTTCTTGAGACGTTGACGACGAACAACTCAAGCCGCTGAAGAAGAAGAAGAGGAAGAAGTAAAGGTCTTTGTTGTAAATTGTATGCATTCTACACTAACCCAAAGTACTATGCATGACGCCATAATTCTAAAATTATTGATTTTATTTTAACAACTCCCGCCGCGTCCCGTCCGCCCGCTGACGGGTCGAATCACCCTCTCGAAATCATACAATTTACAATACGGCGTTATGGCGTTGGTAGGCGACTACAACAAATTGAATAGGGGACACCCAGATATGACCCTCCGTGAATAATTCCAGTTAATCCCAGTGTAAAAAATGAAAGTTGCAATGCACATGTGAGTCATGCTATTGCTCTGGACCACCACGTGGTAATCTCACCTGGTTAACACCTCCTTCTTCTTCTTCTTCTTGTTCGTTTGATTTCTGGGGCGCGTTGGGTTTCTAAGTCTGGAACTGAAGGAGCTGAAATGCTTCCTCTTCTCTGCTGTGTCATTTTGCAAAAAACAAAAATCCTAGCTTCACACCATTGCATCCCATCTCACTTCCTCAACCGCTCGGGCAATAAGCCTATCGTTTGTCCTTGAAAGTTGCACACATACCACAAAATTGCCGTCATTTCAGCCTGGGCGTCTCGCTCGATCCAAATGCTTTGCGCTTAGGTCTGTCACACTTTCAGCTTGCTCCCACTCCCCGAAATAATCTTCGTCCAACCGTTGGCGTTGTGTGCGGTGCGCTTTTGTTGTAAATGTGTGCGCCGAGAACACACATCCGCTGGCTGCCCGACGAGACGACGGCGACAGACGGCTACGGCCTTAGCCTTCCTCGCGTCACGCCGCTCGCCGCACACATTGCTGGCGCTCGCGTGGTTGTCGGTCGGTCGTGTGGTGTCGTCGCGTTTGTTGGTGTCCTCCGCGTGTGAACGCGGCATTTTTTTTCTTCACTCTCATCTTTTGTCGGTTTCTTTGACCAAAGACCAAATCAATCGCCTGCCGCCGCCGCCGCCGGTGTCCTTTGATTAACCATCGCAACTGCAGCAACGCAACACCACGAGGAGCTGGACTGTGTGTTGTGCTCCATGTGCTTCGGCAGTTAATGTGTTGTATTGGGTTCGTTTTCGGATATAATTGCACACCGGTGAGTTACTTGCGCAGATCTTTTGACTTACACCACATTTTCGGAAGAGGTGAATTTTTAAACATGGCCGTTCATGGTTAGTAATTCTCTTCGGTTTTCGTCATATTCCATACAATTTAACTGCATATCATGATGGTTGCTGTTGGTGGTGGTGGTGTGGTTGTTAGTGGTAGTATTTGTAAGAGGCCGAGGGCCGCCGAAGGGGAGCGCACCGTCTTTGTTGCGCGCAATGTCTGCAGTTGGGTATTGCGGTCGCATTTGTCGCACCGAACCGGCACGAACTGCCGTTCTGCCGAGAACGCGGTTTGTTTATTTTAATGTGCATGGCCTCCTCTCCTCTCTTTTTTTTTATTCTCGTTGAAATGGCAGTCGTGGGGGCCCTTTTCATGAATTCGTTCAATTCTCCTTCCTTCTTGGTGTTTATTATTTGTGAGTAGTTAAAACTTATTCTAGAAATTTGAGCAATTGGTAGTGTACTAGATGTTATATAAATCCGATACATTTTTAGTTTTTCCCAATGAGAACACACGCGACACAGTCGAGAGCGTAGAGTGCGTTAGACAATATTTAGTTATTAATAACTAAAAGACGTCGCACGCCTCCTTCGTGCGTCAATTTCTTTTATTAATAAATTCGCCCCCCATTCCCCGCCCGCCGATTTCATTTCATTTTGTGCTAGCGCAAAAAATTTATTCATTCTCAGCGCTCTGCAATGCACTTTGCACAATCCACCCCTCCACGATTAAACTTCCTTCTAGAGTCACTTCCCTCCTTGCCACGTTAATTATCGATCGGTGCAATGTGCCCTCCATCCATCCATTCCACCCTTCCCCTTCCCGCCGGTTGCGCGCACCCTCCTGCAGGGCGTCGCGACGCCGTGTGGGTTATTTTCGACGTGCACCCCGA
The DNA here is from genome assembly GCA_030264135.1 of Myllaena sp. GC000078. Lineage (NCBI taxonomy): Eukaryota > Metazoa > Arthropoda > Insecta > Coleoptera > Staphylinidae > Myllaena > Myllaena sp. GC000078. Next base: position 9,435 of record JARJDR010017325.1, on the reverse strand, counting down.
CCATCTTTCCATTCTCGTCTTACGCGTGGCAGGACGGACGGACGGTCGGCGCGTCGACGCTGATAGTCGTCGTCGCGACGCCGGCCGTACCGTGCGCCTTGCTGCCGTGTGCAATTTCGCGAAAAACGGGTGAATGCGATTCGTATTAATCCCCAACACCCACCAACCAACCAACCACCCGCGCTCACCCCAAACCAGCCATTTTCGTGATTGCAAATCGATGCTTTAGTTAGACATTAGTCCTTGCAATTATTCCAGCAAGGAATGTGCGCACGTGAAGCAGCAGCCATATTGTTTACACGCGGATTTTGTGAGGTTTTGTAAGTGCGATTTGAAATTGAGTGGAGCCCTGCGTTTGCTATAAATAACATTCGGTGGCTTAGCGCGCCTGCTGTATTTATAGTTTCGATATATTCTTCATTTGTTTCTCTTTATTAATTATATATACATGCGCCGCAAGCATGTGTGGCGCGGGCGCTCTTCTTCTGCTGCTGCTGCTGCTGATGCGCGGAGAGCAAAGACCAAGTCAAGTCCGTGAGCATTTATTTATAAAATTAGTTCAGTTTCTCGGTTCCTATTCGCTTATTTATCGAGCGTCGACTGCTCGGAGTGAGATCGAATGGTGGGGGGATGTTATAGTTTATAAATAATTTTTCCTCCTGTCTAAAATTGGAAATTAAAATTACTTACAAATTACGTGTACACACGTTTTCAACACACACAAATATTAATAACAGGAAAGCAATGCGGCGGTCCCTGTAAGAAGAGGGGTTACACGACGACGGCCACCAATCGACGTTCGTTGGCTGCAGGCCGCCATTATTGTTACTAATTATTCAGCGGCGCGACGACGCGACGCGCGCGCGTGTTTTTCCCCCATTGAAAACATCTGTCGTGTGCATTCGTTTCGATTATTTTTTCCCCATTATTATTACTGCCACACTACTTTCATGCAATTTTTGCCATTTTGCTTTCGTTTTCGGTTTGTTCTGCGCTGCGCATTGAACCTGCCAGACAGGCACTCTCGGATTTAATGCGATGAAATTAAATAAAAATAAAATAATAGCGGCGTCCGTCTTCTCCCAAGGACCTCCGCGGCGGACCGGTTTGTCCATCGACTTCTTGCGTGTGTTTGCGCGCTCGCGCCATCAGCGCTAATTCTCTTTCGGTTCCCCGTTGTTATTGTTGTAGCGTTCGCAAGAAGTAGGTGACTAGAACACCCTTTTGCTCTGCCGAAGTTGTCACGGAAAGAACAAATCTCTACACTTTCATTTTCTTGATGGTTTTTGTTTTCTTCTTGCCTTGCAGCAATTGAGCCGCTTCACATGGAGACGTGAGAATTAAACGCCGCAGCAGCACCGGACTTCCTTCTCTTTTCTTCGTTCCGGATTCCGTTTTTGTGACGCTGTTTGCTGGTGTGCGGGACGTGAACGACACGTGTGGTCGGGTGCGTGTGTGCAAAAGTGTCGCGATGGTTACCCAGCCGCCCCCGCAGCAGTTCTGCGTGCGATGGAACAGCTACCAGTCGAACCTGCAGAACGCCTTTCCGAAACTGCTCACCTCCGAGCACTTTGTCGACGTGACGCTCGCCTGCGAGAACGAGATGCTCAAGTGCCACAAGGTGGTGCTCTCGGCGTGCTCCACGTACTTCGAGAAGCTGCTGCTGCAGAATCCCTGCCAGCATCCCATCATCTTCATGAAGGATATGAAGTAAGTCGTCCTTTTTACACTCTTTTTGGGTGTGTGTGCCATTATCCTGTTTGGTTTTTTTCGCCAAAGATTCCATGAAATGCAATCGCTAGTGGACTTCATGTACAAAGGCGAGGTGAATGTGACGCAGGACGACCTACCCTCCCTGCTGAAATCCGCCGAGGCGCTGCAGATACGCGGCCTGTGCGGCTCCGACCAGCTGCTCAGCCAGCAGACGCTCAACACACTGAAGAAGGCGCCCGCGGCCGCCAATGGACCCACTTCCGCGGCGATGGAGAAGAAAGCGCCGGCGGCGCTGTCCACCTCCACCGAGACGCAACTCGCGCAGCAGCTCGCGCAACTCCAGCAGAAGCTGCAGGCGCAGGCGCAAGCGCAGGCGGCGAAGGCGCTCAAGGTGAAGGAGGAGGCGACACCCAAAAAGGAGCAGCAGCAGCAGCAGCCACAGGAGGATAAGACTGACGCGACGAGCGACCCGAATCCGTCCTCGTCGGAATGTGATTCCAACGATGCGCTCGTCATCAAGGAGGACGACGTGAAGGAGGAGTACGAGGACTCGTACTACGACGCCGACGCCGATCTCATGGACACCGAGTTTACCGAGGAGGAGGGCACCGTCAACGTGATGGACAAATCGCCCGATTTCGCCATTGCCAATGTTTCCTGTCAGTATGACGGTAGTCCTGGTGAAAATCAAGGTAAATCCTTCCTGCAGCGAAAGAAAAGAAAAGACATTACAATTAATTTTGATAGGATCAACAAATCGAAGAGTGCGCCGCTCGGACGAAGAGCTGCGAAGGGCCGCCGAGTGCATTACGCGCGGGCAAACGTTTCAGATGGTGAGCGACCAGTTCAACATACCGATCTCGACGATACGCTTCTACATGGCGCGCAAGGGCATTCTGCCGCGCCGCAAGCGGGGGCGTGCGTGCAGCGGCACCGGCATGTCCTCGCCGAACATCTCCGGCGGCGGCGGCTATTCGGCGCCGGGGAATACCAGCCCCATCGGCCCGCCGTACCACATCGTCCATTACAAGCTGCCGCAGCTTGGCGTCTCCAAACCGATTTAATCCCCTTCCTCCGCCCTCCCCCCTCCCGCCCCGGCAAAGAATAAGAATCCTCTCTCGAATCCTTGCAACTCTCCTCGATAGATAGCTTAAGATAAGGGCGTAGGACTGTGCACCACCACACACCGACTTTCTCCGACACCCCCGCGCGGAGAGAAGAGCGTTAAACTTAAAAATACCAAATTTAAATTTAAATCTAGACTTAAAGCTCGCGGTGCAGCAACCGAGCAGCCAGCAACAGAGAGAAGATATATAGTATTTTTGTAGTATTCGTAGTAGCGCATAGCATGTAATGGATATCCTTGTAGTTTTATAGCGAGACAAAAATCACTCTCCCCCTTTCCCCCTCATGACCATCACGGCTTCCACTAACTCGGAATATCATTTCAATTATTTATTATCATCGCAGCTTTTGTTCATTCACACCAAGAATCCAAGAAGAAGAAAACGAAAAAGAAGAAGAAGAAGAAGAAGAAGCTAAAACAGGAGTAGGAGAAGGATAGATAGGATTTTTGCAAAGACATGCAATCTTAGATTAAAAATTAACGTTTAGTTGGACCACGTGATTCGAGTTGAATGCATGCGAGAGGAATGCTTGTGTGTGCGTGCATGACCCAGTGTTTTACCAGAGAGATCGATTGAGTTTTTTTCTTTTAATTAAGTTTTGCCCTGAAGTGAAATCGATTAATGATGGATCATAACTACGCGACAATCGTGCCAGTTTGTGTGTTAATTTGTTTAAATAATAATATTACTGACTGCGTCCCGCGTATCGCGCGGAAGGACTTCCCCTGATGATTAATTTGTATATTTTTGATCTCATTTTTGTGTTTTTTATTTTTGCGTAGGGTTTTTTTGACACATTTTTATGTTGTGGGTTTTGTTATTGTAGCCACTTTTTACTGGCCGCGCGCGAATTTATGATTAAGGAGTAATCATACCCTCCCCAACTCTCTACATACTTATCATCGATGTTGTGTATAGGATCAAAGACTGCTACTACCTAGTTCTCATCTCCATCTCTTGTTCTCGTGATTTGGTTCGGATTTGAGTTTTTCCGGGCTAGAATTAGATGTCTCTCATCAAATCAAAACAGGATTGCTTATAGATTACTTAAATGGGATACAAATACAAACCGAAAAGAAAATAATAGGAAATAGGAACCGCACATATACCTCATGTTTGCAAAAAGAAACTTAACCGATTTTACACAGGTGACGCAAAATAATAACCTAGGAGGATGATAATAATGAGTAACAAATAGATGCACCAAGACAAACTGATAGTATACATATAGAAGTATTTTTTGCGTTATTTTTTCTACGACTAACGACGCCCAGATGAATATAATGAACAAAGATGATTATAAAAAAAAAGGGAAGAATTTTAAGAGAAGAAAAACTACTAAGAGTGTTTGTTTCGATTCAAATTTTATCGTAAATGCGTAAATGTAAATTTAGCAGAGAAGAGAACATATTTATATATATACCCTACCACCCTCTCCTCCAGCCCCTCTCATTACTCACCATCACCCACCCACCCGCGCTATTTCTCCACACACACCAAATAACACTCACACATTCTCGTTCTCTCGAATTCGAATGAAAGGGAGTGAGTTGACTCATTAGACGATGGAAACCAGAGACACCATAAATAATTAGGTGCCACACGAAAGAAAATAAAGACACACAACATACTCATAACACGGATTATCTAATAAGGAAAAAAACATAATAGAAATGTATATTTAGAAGAGAAAGAGAAAAATCTACCGAGAATATTGTAAATTGAATTGAACAATCGTAACATTAGAGAGATGAACGTGAACAATTAATTTTTGTGTATAGTAACGTATGAAAATTCCGCGCTTCGGAAGAGAAGAAGAAGTTTCGATTTCTATATACTTATATATCAGAACAGTTGAACCGCCATTTGTTTGCGAGCGGCATGCGAGCGCAATGAGAGATGATTACGATTACTGAGACGAAAAATGTGTAAAAGTGCCATTCTACCATTAATAATTATTAAACATAATACTTATAAAATATTTTTCTAGAAGTAAACTATGTAAAGACACTCGGAACACACATTGTGAGGCAAAACAAACAAAAAAAAACCGATCGCAAAATGCAGTACTCGTATATTATTGAACAATATACAGAAAATAATCATACCGCAAGGTGTGCAAAATGAACAATAATACGATTGCGTAAATAAGATAATGTCGCCATATATAAAATACAAAGAAAAAACAAGAGACGGATGTACGGAATGGTACGGAATAATTTGAAAAATTGAGGTAATAATTATAATAATACATTGAAGATGAAAAAAAACTGGATGAAAAAAAAACAAATAGAGCGCTTATTACGTCTCGTGACTTAGATATTGTATACAGTATTCGAACGTAAAAATATACACAAATTATTATAAAAAAAAACCACCACGCCAACACTTTGTATAATTTTTGTTTAAATAATTAATTGGTATAATTCACGCGCGCGGATGAAATGCAATGCATTCAATGCACAATATTCGCGCACAGTGCTACCAACATGGTAAGTATAATTGATTTTAAGTGCGTTTAATTAACAATAAGTATTTTACTGAGCATAGTTTATGTTTGAGGTTACCATTGACGCCATCCTGCAGTCGTTTTTCGTCTTTCTCGCCCTCTTCGTCTACGTGTTTGCGCATCCATGTTGGGATTGGTGGTATGGTTCGTATTCCTCATCGTCTTCAGAGTGGTCTTCAGAGTCTTTTGATTGTGACTATGATGATGGGTGGAATCGCTAAGTTGGAACATTGGGGAAAATAGCTATGCATTTATACTAAGTAATAGCTACTGTTATGCAATGTAAACTTTTGGAATTGATGTCAATCGGTCGAATCGGATCTTATTACATATTATATTGGGACTAATTGCCGACCGGGTGGCAGTGATATAATAGGTGGACTATTGCTATTATTAGTTTGTTACGCGACACACATACTTATTACTTGTTGTCTTATTGTAATTGTCAGGCTCTGACATGCGTATTAGTATTACGTGTGGTGTGTTCTCTTGAGGCGAAGAGGTCACGCCGGGAGAAAGAGCAACAAGAAAGCCAGCCGGTGTGCAATCGATTACGTGGCGCTTCTCGCATCGCAAGTGATGCTGTGGGCTGTATGTTTCACTTTCATTTCACGACCGCACCACCAACACCAACAGCAACAGCAATAGCAACAGCAGTTGTGTAGCAGTTGCCGTTTTGATTATTTAATCACCTTTCATTCCGTTCTACTATTTGATTCAATTCAGAGAATGCAAGAAAATCAAAATATATTGACCTAGTGAGGTAAATCCACAGGACGCTCACTTACACACTTAAACTAACGAGTGTATTTTACATAATATTTGCAATAATAATATAACCAACCAAATTGTTGCATATTTATTAACAATGAATGTATAAGTAAGTATGACTAAATTTCTTCCACATAGTTTTGTGTCCAACAATCGGAAGTGGTTAAGGTTGCACAACAAACACACATCTCTTTGCGTACTCGTATCGAGGACGCGCACTCGATATATGTAACAAATAACAACATCCTTTGACGTAGATATTATGCCATATATTATTTATTTACTGCTTTTTATATCAACGCAAGTACTTCCTGATTGCTTTTTTTCTATCTTCGTCTTCTTCTACTACTTGTACTTACGCAAAGCAACAATTTTTTTTTCACATTGCATCATGTTATTAAGTATGAGTTGGTGACTGGGTAAAAACCACATCCCGAATGCCAAATTAGGGGCGACTAGGAATTGTTTAATTACGCGCCAAAACTTTCCATTTATTGATGATCGATGATTAGCTGGCTGTCGCGCCAAAATGAAAGTGCGCTGCCTGGTCATTTGCATACCGCGATGCACATCGAGCCAACAATGCGAGAAATTATACAATTAGCCATGTCATTAGCTATTATATTAGCCGATTGCTTTCGATTTCGCAAAATCTCCATTCAATTACGCATAGTATCGATTAAGATCCTTTTTTGTACCAATGCTAAAAACCTTGACTACGTTGATTCCGCATTTCAATCAGTAGCAATTCACATAAGTTCATATAAGTAAATAACAAGTCCAAGTTATTAATCACGAAACGAACTTGAAAAGTTGCCCAGTCGACTTAGCCAGCTTCTTACTTATTTTAAAAACGAATAAATAAATTTATTTGTAGTTTTGTAGTGTTTAAACAATCAATTCAAGCCCATTATCAACACCATTAGCTAATCACTGATATACTAGCCATCCTACGTTGTTTGTATTATTATTATTGATGCGACGGCGATGCGTTAATGAGTAGTCGCGTAATTAAACAGGTAATAATGTTATAGCGGCGGTAATTGCAACAATTTTTCCCAATCGCCCAGCATGACCACGTCGTTCTCGCGCGCAAACCAGTTTGCTGAAAAATTTTCCATGTCTGCCAATTTTTTAATAAGTTTATGCTAATCTGCAGAGAACCCTCTCCCGATTGGTCATTAGTGTCACTCGCTAATGATTCACAATACTTAAACTTATGCGGCGAGCGGTTGGTTGGTTTTGAGGTGGGAATTTCGAAAAGAGTTGGCGGCTGAGAGTGTTCGTTCGCGGTGCGCAACGCGCTCAGCTCAGTCGTGGCGCGTTCGTTGGCTGCGTGTGTCTCGTCTCGTGGCTCCGCTCACAATCAGTACTTTCGTCTCCGGGGCATTTAGTGTTGTTGGCCGACTTTCAAAAACTTTTTATTTCGCGCTACCGGAAGCACCAAATAAAAAAGAAGCCCATTCTAATTAAGACAAAAAGTTTTAGCAGATATTTGAGTGCGTGCGCAATTTGGATTAAATTAATTCCACACGGAGGCACTGCAACCAAACCAAAGTCAAGAAAGGTGAGTTTAAGTGCAATAAGTAAATAAATAAATAAATCCGCGCGGTCGTAAGATGTACATGCGCTATAAATACATCGATCGAGACTTACGCCTGACAGTTGTAAGTTGCGCGTGCGCAACACACATGCGCAATGACCTCCATTCCGCCTCTCCGTCGTCGCGCCGCCCTCACCACTCGCTCACCAGATCGTTGGTTCGTTCGCCTGAAGATGCCAACCGAGTGTGACTTAAGAAACAGGTTGTTCAGGAATTTCGCCAGGCTCTACATAATTACCGGGCAGCCGGCAAGCAATCGCTAAAATAGTGCCAATAGTGCCTTTTATGTCTATGGCACTTAATCACTTTTTACGCTCGTAAAATTCGTTTGTTAATCATAACAATGGCGATTAGTTTATTGCAGTCACAAAAAGGACACTTATTATCAAATTTATTGCGATTTCTTCAAGTATCATAAATTAGAGTTTCGTAGATCATTTCTTCGATCGCAATGGCGATGCGTGCGATGGCACGAGTGCGACAACGGCGAAAAAAGAAAGTTTCTTGACCGTTTTCTACGCCGCCTGCCAACCAACGCGACTACATACTACGTATTTTGCAATTTCGCCAGCGTCGGTGAAATATTGAATGTTTGCAATAAAATTCGCCTTGATTATAATAATATTGGATACAATTACAAGCTCTAATCACGACCAGCGGGAGTGTTTATATGGTACGCTTTTTGTTTACGCGACCGAGCGAATTGCATTTCGCAAACGTATCGTTGCTAACGCGTTGACACTGATTACCGACTCTAATCTTACTTACTAATGAAATTTAACTTCTACACTTTAATTGTTTTATTTTAATTTGACAATCATATAATTATTATGTTAATGAAACTTTTAAAAATTACTTTCTCTAAAACTATGGTACAGCATAGATTAAAAAAAAACCGATGTAAAAAATTTATTCGCAGAAATATTTTTGAATGAGTGGCGAAATGAGAATGAGTGTAGTTCTTATCACTATTTAAGGAAGCGCATGAATATGAGTACAATACTTTAGCCGGCTCTCAGCATATAAACAGAGATTATCAATATTGCAACGAACAAACGTGCCGAGAACTTTCTACTCGCATATGCGTCACCTTCTTCTTCTTCTTCTTGTGGTTCTTCCACGTCTTCCTCAACCAAGCGACAATAATGACTTATAAACTATAGACCTATCGGTCACAAAGTGCATCCAACCGCCATTCATTCGCCAACTAACTTACGAGTACGTATGGGTACCAAAATGAAGCGTTAGTAGAAAACGCCGTTATTAACGTTATATTATTATAATATCGCAATTATAATACCTATATGAAGCTGCGAGGCGTTTGCAATGAGGAAGTTGAAGGTCCATAAATTTATTGTTGCTAAAATGTCGAAGTGTGTGTGATTGAAAGAATTTGCAAATTAAATATGTATTTAAGTAACTTGGTAAATTGTTAATACCAATATTGGTTTTGTTGGCGGACTGCATTGTGCATGCATCGATGCGCATCAAGTCACACAGTGTAATGTTCAATGTCACCGACACTCTTAAACGCCTGTTGTTGACGATGACGATGATGATGTGCTGCTGATCGGTATGCCGATTGCGAGTGGTGTGCTTTACTTGAAGCAGGCGTGCATCAGATTATTCAAATTAACGCCCGTCATTACGAATACGAATTTTACGTGCGTGATTGTTATTGGAAGGTTTCTCTGAACGTGACGTGACGATGC
>JARJDR010017319.1:0-10556 GCA_030264135.1 Myllaena sp. GC000078 | reverse complement strand
TAAAATTATATTCGGAAAATGTTAATAAAATTTATGCCACAAAAAGTGAGCAACGAGGAGTAGGAGCAGGAGCAGGAGCAGGAGCAGCCGTGCCGATGCGTTAATTCCGCCTCAGCTCACGACACCTCTCCGCGTTGCTGCGCTCCGCAGATTTTTCTCACTTTTCGTTGAAATTGATGCTCGAAACGAACTTTCGACGTACACGTTTGCAATTAAAACGCTGTTTTTTAATTAATTTTGCTTGTTCTTTCTCTCGTTTTTCTTGTATTGTCCTAGAAACATCTTCGCCAATAATTATTATTAATATTTACTCATATTTTTATTATTTACTAATAATAACGAATCTTAATAGTGGATAAATCAAATTTCAGTAATATGAATAGGCATTGCATGTAAAATAGCATGGCATTTAATACCCCAACGGCAATGTTTAATTTTTTTATTATGTTTTGCTCATAATTCATAACTGAGAGGGCTTAAATGACAAGGCAGCAGAAATACGAGAAAGCGTATGCTTCGCAGCGGTACCGCGAAGCCTTTGGCACTAAATTTGGCAGCGCACAGCTCGTGTTCTGTTCACCGAACAATTTTTAAGTTATATAATATTTGACGTATATATTGTTTAATATCTTTGTTGTTATCATATGTAATTGAGAACATTTGCGATCAAATTAGACGACGTGTGTACATACGTGCGTTGAGCTCAAAATTTTCCAAGTTACATAAACGTTTAATTAATAAAATACATCCTTATTTATTAAATTAATTAAAATAATTAAAATAATTGGAGAGATATGGAAGAGGTTGCACTTATTGTTAGAGAAGAGAACAGCAGAATGACTTTGAACGAAGGCGTATGTGGTGCCTAACAGCCAGCTCACTCCTCTTTAGCCCGGCGCCGGCGCCAAGAAAATACGCCATTTCTATAGCAGGAGCCTCACGGTAAAAAGTCGACTTGTTTAGTTTTACGCCGCGGCAGCTCCTCGCCCGTCTGCGCGCCGGATACTAAAAAGCGTGTAGCAAGTCCGCCGTGCCTGCTTGCACGCGCGCCTTGCTTGGTTTAAAATAAAACGCCTTCTCGTGCACGGTTTCAGAGCGTTTGAAAAGGCAAGCGAATGGACAAGAGAGTGACCGCTGGGCACGCGTCCATTGCACGTCCTATATAGATAGTCTCGAGCGTAATCCGTTCGTTCGTTCGGACCGGACGGCGGCCGGCCAAGACGATTCAAACTGGACTTGCTTGCTTGCGTGTGGAGTGCGTTGCGTGCGTTGCGTTCGTTCCCTAGGTGTTTCCTGCGTGTGCATCCATACACGAACCAGTTTGACCTTTCAATGAGGGTTGTCGTCTTACCTTGCGTTGCTTGTGTCTTCTTTGTGTGGAAAGAAATTTAAAAATGTTAAAATCGTAAATATATTCACAATCGGAAGTAATTATGGAGTTATGAATGTAAAAACAATAGAAAGTAAACTTACCGCATATTTTCCTCAATTTCCGAATTGATATTATTAGCAAACTATATTACAACATATCGTTCATTAATTGAAATCCATTTATTTTATTTACACCAGGAAACCAAAGTTATATAACATTTGTTGGTGGTGTTTCTAGAATATATTTGCATTAACCACAATTTGCAATCAACGCATAACAAATGTTTCTTGCAATCTACTTGTATGATTTAAAATTTGCTACAAATTTCACTTTTATCCATCGTCCAAGATACACTTACTTAGGTAATCAATTATATATGCAAAATTTAAACGTGTGCATAGGAAACCTTGCACTTCACATTCGTTATTCGTTGCAAATCATTTATAAACTCATTTCGCTTTCATCCGATTGCTTGTCTTCGTTCGCTGTGTCGAATTCAATCCAAATAATTGCATATTAAACTGTACCGAAGTGACTTCCACGCGCATTACACTACCGCAAGAGTATGTGACGACTCTCCGATTGAATAAACAACAACATTCTTCCACCATTGTTACAAATCCAATCATTTATCGATTCGAAATCTCGAAAGCGATTGATTGCTTCACTTCTATAAATACGCGAATCGCCAAGTGGCGTTAGTTTAGTTCTTCCAGTGCATTCGCAATGAATCAACAGGTAGTTTTCATCTTAAAACTAGTGTTGAAGGTGCTAATATTGTTAATTCTTTACAGGTGTGTGCACTTATTCTTGTGATCATCACAAGATCGCAAGCGCAGACCTCGACGCCAACACAACCACCTGATGGTTACTATGGTAACTTTTACGGTATCCTTGATAATGCGCCCGCATCCACTCATTTCTTCAATCCAACGGAATATGGAGATACTGCACAATCACAGGCGCTGTTTCGTTATCAGCCCTCTGTAACGCCGGCTTTCACAACAAATATTAAGTATCAGTATCCTCAGCTTACGCAACAGACGGCTTACACTCAATATCTGCAAAATCAACAGAAAACACACAATAAGCAGCCGAATACTGTTAACAAATATTTGCCAACATCAAGTCAGAGTATAATTACCCCGGTTCAACATAGCACAGTGATTCATCACACGCCCTACAGCCCTGGTGTAACCACCAGGAATAATCCTCAAATTGGAACTTATGTTAATCTGCAAACACCACTGCAGCATCCGTTGCAGAAGCCCGCAATCAGTTATCAACAATATCCGCAACATAAACTCCTGCCCGTCACACAATACTACCCCAATACGAATCCTTATCTTCAGCAGCAACACACTTTCACTCCTGTTCAAAATCCTATTCCGGCAAAGCCTGCCAATCAGAAGCAAGAGAAGGAGAAGGAAGAAGCCGCTGAAGAGGAAGAGGAGGAGGACGATGAAGAACGCGGTGAACTCAATGAAGAAGAGGACGACGAGGAGGAGAATGAGAATGAAAACTACCAAGAAGACGACGAGGATGATGAAGAAGAGGAGAAACCTAAATACACAAATTACTCGTATCATTCAAGTTCGAAAGACAATGATAATGATGATGAAGATGAAGAGGAAAGGGGAGGAAAGGATCGTGGCCGAAATGGAAAGCGTGGCGGATACCGTGTTGAGGAGGACGATGAAGACGATGTGAGGGAAGAACCCACGCATGCTTTATATCACAAGAAGACGCCAGTAAATTATACGAAATTTGAAAAGAAACCACCAATCATTCAGAATAAGTTCCAAGGAGTGCCGAATTCGGCGGGTCCTTATCAAAGGTATACTTTCTCGCGAGGTCATCAAGGCAAACCCAAAATTGAAGGTATTCAAAGTCGGCCATCACAACCAGTGCCCGTTGTTGTCAAGAAGATGGTGCAAAGAAAGTGGTACATCACCAAGAAGACTTCCAGATGAACAAATAGTTCTTTATAGTATTTTTTAGTGTTTGTTGGTTTATGTTAAATATGTAATGTTTTTAATTGTAAGAAATAAAATTGTTTTATAAAAATTGAAATTGTTGCCAGTATAAGAACAAAAACGAGAATGGATTGTTTGTGTTTAGTTTTGAACCAACCAAAGAAAAACAAAAGTCAATGAGGCGTGACGAGAAATAAGGAGATTAATTTAAGACTTAATCATACTTTTACTCCAAGCCATGTGCATTATACAATTGAAAAATTCGATTTTGGTAGAAACAATAACGTTTGATTAAATTTCCGGTATGATTAAGATGAAAGTGTCCACGTTACTTGTTTGTATTTAAAATTAATTTCGATCTTGGAACGTGCCGGGGCCGTTTTATTCTCAAGCTAAGTATACAAATTCGATCTGCATCTTGTAATTATATGTTATCACGATGATCACATATTTATCTTATCGCGGAAACGTTGACGATGATTAAATCAAAAAATAATTATTCTTACACGTTTTGATAATTTTCTCCTCAGGCGGCGGCGATTGGATTAATAACAATAATCCATACCAAGAAGTAAATCATTTTCTGCCACCTACAAACTCAACCAACTTTGTTTTCATGTTGTTCTAAACTATAAAAGCAAGAGATCTTCTTGGTGTTGCTATCAGTTGCAACTTCACCAAACTAAGCACAAGTACAGTGAATAGAGTGAACAAAGAAATTAAAGAAAATGTTTTTTGTAAAACTGGTAAGGTTTAGAAGGTGTTGAAATTTGATAAGTATTCAAGTTTTTTGTAGTTCTTTGTTTTATGCGCGGTTATCATTACCAAAGCCGGTGTGCCAACCAAACGAGGCGTGCTTGATGGCAATTTTGGTAACTTTGGCAACGCTTACAGTGGACAACAGTTTCCCGGCAATGGCCTAGGAAATTTTGGATTTGTAAACAATGACTTCAGCTATGAAGGAGGACCTCAGCACGCACCAAACAACTTCCAACAAAACCCAATCATACTAGCCAAGCCAATCCTGGTATATATAAGAAATTAACTTACCCACCCAATTAATTAAACAAAAAACATTACTATTAACAACAGATTCATAAAATCAGCACCTACCCACCGGTATCGCCGGCAGAAATCGCCGCTGCAATCTCCGCGGCAAAAGAAGCCACCAGCCAGGTACTCCAAGCTCAGCAGCGCGTGCAATTCGCTAAGGAAGCGGTCCTCAACCAGCAGCGTCTTGCCAGCCACAAGGAAACACAAGCGGCGATTGCGGCGCAGAAAGCGGAAGCCGCCGCCGCCGTGCAGCGACAGGAGGCGCACTCAGCCGCCTCCGCCGTTGTTCTCGCTCAACAGCGTTTGGCGCAAGCCAAAGCCGAAGTCGCCGAGCATCAACGTCTCGCCGCCACAAAGGAAGCACACGCTGCGCATGTGATTCACAAGAGTGCGAATGCTGCCGCCGAGGAGATTCAAAAATCGGGTAAGTAATCAACATTCAAAGTCGCATTGCGCGGATTATATTAATAGCAAAGGATGTGATGTGGATTTAGAAAACAACGCAGCGAAATTGGCGGCGCTTCAGCGGTCGGAAGCGAGTGTTTATAAACACGCGTCCGCCGCCAAAGATGCGACTTTATCGGCGGCTTCGGCTGCAGTCGCCGCCTCCGCCAGCCATTATCCGCAGCAAACAGGACCTTGGCTTACTCATCCGATCCAATTTGGGCCGTGGCAATGAAAGTATTATTTCTTCTTATTCAGCTATGTTTTTTGTTATGTTCAGTTAATGTAATTTTTATAGCACAATTGTAATAAATTAAATACTTCACCAATTAAATTGTTTTCAGTTACAGGATTAAATAATTCTCTTTCTAATTAAAAGGTTGATAAGATTTGGGTATTTATGAGATTGCAGGCAAGGGACTTAATTAACTTGTTATTGTGCAATTATCAAATTCGTTGTCGTGATTAATAACAGCTTTGACGCGGATGCCTTGTAACTATCACAGTAATTTATTATTTGCGGAATGCGTGTGTGCCAAAACATCACTCAAGACGCACTATTTTACTTACACATATCATCTGCCAATTTCACTGAACTACAACGCAATTCGTGAACCGAAAACTATCTTCAATTCTATTTTGTTTTATGCTCAAGAAATTGTAAAACTCCACATTTTTCATGTTATTTATGTAAATGTTGTCCTGTGCATTCACTTGGAACTTATCTCAAAGTGTTATTATCTAGTATTAATTTTCGTCTCGTTGTTCCAACATTTGACCTGCAACCATGGCCTTAAACAAGCGCCCGTTTCGGGAAAGTCATCAAATCGAAACGTGCACGTATGCATATGGATGATGACCCAAACGGCCCCGTATGACTCGTTTTCGAATCACACCGTATTGCATTGAAGTTGAATTCAAGTCGGCGCGGTGGTGGCGGCGCGGTGGCGGCAGTCGAGTTCACGATCCGGTTGAAGCCAGCGACGCGTGCGCACGTTGCTAAGCACTGCTAAGCTCCCAAACGAGTCAGTACGGTCAGTACACTGAGTACGCTGTACAAAGTCAGTGCGCGAGCGCGCTGTGCTTGAAATTTTCGACGCCGCCGACGCCGACGCGACGCCTGTGACACGCCACGCAAATACGCCCGACTACCCGACTTATTTACTATTATTCGCGTCGTACCGTGTCATATATCACAACGTGCTTGCCGGAAAATAGTTATTTTAGCCTACATAATTGTACTCGTAGTGTGCGCGGCAACTATTCCTAACTGGATTACTTAACTTTGTGCGCACCAGGAATACAAGAACAGCATCACAATGGGTTGTGGCATCGAGATTGTTAAATATTTAGTTTTTATATTTAATTTAGTATTTTCGGTGAGTATTACACACACGTAGTTTTACAAGGAGTTATTCCGGAAATGACTGTGAGAGTCAACCGCAAGATGTCCGCGATTATATTGAAATTAACTTATCTCAATGTGAACCTGCTGGTATTTTATTGTTTGAAAGCTTTATTGTCTCGCATTTGCGTTTCAAGGGTATTTGATCAGAAGATGTGAAAAACATGTTGCGCATTAGATGCTTAACCTATTCTCGGCGGCGGCGGCGGCGGCGTTGCGGTCTCGTCAAAATCATTCGGAATTTGTTTGTCGATGCATATTTTTGATTCATGACGTGCGCCCACCACTCATCCAGGGTTACGCATCGCGCATCGGACGGTTCAAAATAATCATTCAAAAGTATGCTTCTATTTATCTAGTCAAAAGGGAAATAAATAGCATTTCACGCTTTATTTTTTATCAAAAAAACAACTCTTTGGCAGTGCGCCAACGCAAATAAAAAACATTTGGTAAATATATAAGAAAATGCTAAAAGTTAGCATAATGATAGCCTTGAACACTTGGATGCAATCCGCTCTGGAATCGAATGTATCGATGAATAAATTTTCTACATACTCACTATGCGCGCCTTGTAAGGATAACAACCTGCCATATTTAAACATTGAATAAATTAATATGTAGTGTAGACTGCAGACGATTCCGTGTCTTGCGCGCTAGAACAATGTTTATAATTCAACCTGGAATAACCAGCTATTAATAAACCATATGATTTCATAACATGATGCGATGCGATGCTGCTATTTACACAATTTGCCTACCGAGTTCCTCTCGACAAGTACATTACATATCGTCGTCAGCAGACATGATGCAAGAACGAAGCGAGGCCATCAAGTAAAGCGACATTTTTGGAAAATTGCTATCCTTCACTCAAACGTATTTTCTACACCACACCATTACTGACGTAAGACTGCGCCACATAATTGATGTGCACTCGCAGCGAGTCCTGGCTGGTCCTGACCAAAGTCAAGATAATTTAAAAATACTCCAAATCCCATTAGTTGCGCACATGTTGCGTTGACAGTGTTCATTCAGTCGCAATCCAGATGAGTGGGCGTTTTTTTGATGTTCTATATTCCCCCATGGTCGTGCATTTGTGCGTAATTGCGCTGTTATGTGCGTATCGCAGGAAACTAATAAATAGCTTCAATGATGTGCAGCATGACATGCGGGGGCACGTGTTGTTTTCAAGTTATTACAAAAATACTCTTATTAGAATGATTCAGCCAGTTATTTCGCAACATGTTGCGGCTACCGGTTTCCACTTCCGCTTTTAGCACTAGCACTTGGTATTGTTACGCTCCTGCATATGCATTACATATTCATATCGTTACATACAATTTACTGATTCATGCCGTTATTCGTCCATTGTGCGTATTCGTATTAATTAGCATCTTACAATCTGTTTCGTTTTGCTTGAGCAAGATGCATACTTATATCCGTTATTCTACCACATTGCACTTCTTCGTGGCATTGAAAAGAAGCAATAAACTCACCGAATCCGTAATTAATTATCTGTTTCTTTCGCATCAACGAGTTGATTCACTTATTTTGATGCTTAGCCTTTCACGCTGTGAAGCTTCACTTTTATGACTACTGGTTCGATGAACTAAACACTTTCCATGCCGAATTGTGTATTCGAGTCAAAACATATGGATAATTATAGTACTAGTCATAACAAATGCTAAATTTTATGAACTACCGATTTTTCAATTCTTTGCACGGTTGTTTGTAAATACAAATACTTTGTCGCAACAAAGAAATATTTATTTCTATTTCAATTCGCATTGAACACAATAGAGAAAACTAGTTATTGAAAATCATAACATTGTAATTCTATGGCAAGTGCTCGAACAATATTGTCAGTCGTTTTACATGCACACAGATGAAACATTTTTCGCGCCGGTGCAAAAAAATGAGTAATATTAACGCGGTTGCTTGCCTTCGATAATGGCTGTGGCAAAAGTTATTATATCGCTGACACACACCGAGCGAATGGTAAACAGCCAGCACCAGCAGCGCCAGCGAAGGTTGAATAGTTTAATTGCAATTTGCCAGGGACGAGCTCGCGCGTTTTTTTGCGAAAAGCAGAGCTCCCATCAACTTCAAAAGTAATGCGCTGCTGCTCGCGGCTTGTGTGTTTGTACTTGGCTGTCAAGCGCATCCGCGAAATGGTAATGAAAACGCAATTGCATGTATACATGCGCAAATGTTACGTTGCATACATATAGCTCGCGATAATTTTCTGGTTTCAGTTGTTTTTCAGTATGCTGCACTTGCTCGCTGGCGTTGATACGGTTTTAATGAGTTAACGAGTTGTGGGAAACGACATTTTTATTGCGTTACATAATGCCCATGCCATGTGTTATGAATTTTATTGTGTTATTCCCATATACCTTCAGCGAATACATGAATGACGAAATGTACGAAAATATAGACTATATTTTGACTTGCAACGCATTGTTTATTGTCCAATAATTTGCGCACAACATATTTACTTACTATGAAGTGAATAAAAAACTTTGGCGTTTTTATACTATTTTTGAACATACATACTTTAAATTATTACGTTGATATTATAATAATAATTAAATTTAACTATAAATTCGGAAATTGTTAAAAATGTTGCATAGTTGAAGTGTTAGTCAAAATTACAAGTAATTTATTTGCGAGCAACTAGTTTAATATAGCATAACGCGGACATTCTAATTTTAAATTATTCCCGTTGGACTGCTGTGGCTTAAACGTAATGGAATTTAACAATGTTACACGAAAGAATTTCGAATACACATACTAGATGTTTCAATGTGGCTTACAATTAGTTAATTAGTTACCATTCGGTAACCAATTTGGATAATAGAGGTAGTGACTTTCTTTCCAAACCAGTAAATTTGATACACTTAAAAATATTTTATGAACCTGGCGTCAAGAATATTGCTAAAATTAACGCCATTATGCATACTCGTATGTAGACAAGGTTCTACCACATGAAAATAACAAATATACATATGTAATAAAATCGTATTTCTGTCCAGTTTGTCGTCAGAGAGACTGAAAGATTTTCACGCATCTAAATTTTCCTCAAGCATAAACATAAATTATTGCTACCTGACGTTTTTATTTACGCGGGCGTAAACCGCAGGGCAAATTGCAAAATGGAATGCGCACTCTTAAAAATAAACCGATTTAATTAAACAACTGCGCTTTTCATCTTCAATCAAAAATCAATCCGCACTTTGTGCGTGTTTATTACTTACTGCTTGTGGTGCGAAACGGAAATCTAATTTCGAAAACATGTTACATATCAGTTAGGAATAAATAACTTTGGACTGAACCCGGATTGCATATTGCAATTTTGTTATTCATGACGTCTGCAGATAATTTTATTATTTAATTTATCTAAATTGCAGCTAATTGGCATTACACTGCTTGTGATTGGCGGCTTTTTCCACATGAAACTGAGCACGATGCTGGAGGACGAGACGGCGCCCATCTTCCTGATTGCCGTCGGCGCCGTCGTCTTCGTGATTTCTTTCTTTGGATGCGTTGGCGCCATCAGGGGCAACAGTTGCATGCTCAAAACGGCAAGTTGATTGCATATCTTAACCGTAGATTATTTTAATTGGTTATTTTGTTGTTATTTCTTAGTATGCTTCTTTCTTGCTGATTCTGCTCATCATTCAAATCGCAATCGGCGCGTATGATTTCGTTGCACTGCGCGACGAACGCAGCATTCAGAAGGAAGTCAAGGAGCACGTGCAGGAAATGTTTGACAAATACAATGCTACCGTCTCGGCTCGTGATGAGATGGATACTCTTCAAAATTGGGTAAGAAACCACTTTAAATCTAGAAAAATTGTTGTTTTAATTTGGAAATTCGCTTCATAGTTGGGCTGTTGTGGTGTGAGCGGTCCTGAAGACTGGGCCAATAACATCCCAACGAGCTGCTGCAAGGATCACAAGGAGCCGTGCAAACGCGCGTCGGAGGAACTGTTTCGCGCCGGATGCGCCGAGCAGGGCTTCCATCGAATGGTCGGCACGCTTAGGGCCATCGGCTATGTGTTATTTGCAACGTGCGTGTGGGAAATCCTCGGCATTTTCTGCGCATTCTTTTTGATCAATTCGATTAAGAATCAATACCGACGTGGTGTTTACGCTTAGATGAGTAGAGCATTTCAAGGAGCACGACATGATGACGCAATAAACATCACTTATTTATACAAATATCTAATATTTTGTAAATTATTATTACGTTTACTGCATAGTTTGTATCGCTTACATACGTTGTACTTTTCGCTAATGTTTATTG